>JAUCBJ010003845.1:0-22192 GCA_032718475.1 Nemertoderma westbladi
TGCTTAAAGGCGCCACTTCCCACTTTATGGGGGTTGGTGAGGCGGAATTGAATCCGCTCACAACGTTGGTTTTGGAGGAGCGAGATAGAGAAGGAAGGCTTGCGAGCCCACTGTTAGCAATCAGTGCTCAGGAGAAGATATCCAGACCAGCAGGATGAACTTTTAAGATCGTCAGGAGGACACTTTAAGATTTATTTGGAAGTTATTAGCGCATTATGTTTGTTTTATATTTGGACTGATTTAATTTGGTGAATTTATTATATATATTTGCAATATATGAAGATTATTGAAAGTTTAAAATTATTTGTTTGATTTGTTCTAATTTGTTTAATTTGCTTATCTTGATAACCGAAAGCTCTTTTTTTTGTATTTTATGCACTAAAGTTAATTGGTAAATTTGTATTTTGTATGTATGATAGATTGTATTTACGCCGTACCTGCAATATTAAGTATGCAATAATTAGGTAGTGATTATTTTATATTTTAGGCCCCACCATTAGACTTAGAAATATTTTGTAAATAGTTTATATTTCGATTGGTGCTGGTGAAAACAGTCTTACTTACTGTTTTCATGGAGCGGTGATGGATTATTTCACTATAAGGTAGCATTTGTAGTTTAACGTAAAAACTTTCTAAAATCCGACGCATTTTGATTAAATTACAGTAATGTAATATGCCTATTCATATTGGTACACATAAAACTCGTAGGTAATCTAATGGCGCAGTGGTCAGATGGTTAAGGCGTTCGTTACATTATAGATAGGTTACGAGTTCGAATCCCAGTCGGGAAATTTGCATTTTTGGGCAATTTATTTTCATTTGATTTAGTTTGATAAACCAATGAGGTGCGTATTATTATTATTATTAAGTTTATTGACGATAAAAATTACCAGTAAATAGCCACAAGCAACTGACAAGAAGAGACGTAACAACGGAAAACAATGTAACAAAAACAAACAAAACAATAGCCAAATGGACGGATAATATTAAAATGACGGTACATTAACCGACAGGCAAAATACCGGGACAAATATAAGCTTTAATTAATTTGTGTGAAATTGGGCAGTGGGCTAAGAGTCGCAACAATCGTCCAAGAAAATAATATTTAAACAAAGGCTCAAACGCGTATTTAAGTATGATTAATACTACCTAATATATATATATATATACAAATAAATAATTTAATAAGTTAATTACACGGAGATATGTTTTAAATTATTTCAAGTGTGTTCAAGCATCTAACTAAGAATGAACCGCACTCCTCCAAGCGGTTGGAATCAAAAAAGGTCGTAAAAGAGTTGAAATTAAGGGATGGGTGAGCCGAACGAAGCTCATCCAAAAGCGGACAGTCTCGGATCACGTGTATCTCTGTTTGTATACTCCCGCATTTACAGCGTCTATTATCGGGGGGAATTCTGGACCAACGCCCTGTTTCAACCGCTAAATGGGTGGACATCAAACGAAAACGAGTTAGAGCTACACGTTTGCGCTCGGCCAGAGCTTCTCTGGATAAATAACAAGGTAGAGTAGTGAAATCCGGGTTCATTTGAGTGTAGATAACTCGACGGGTTGAGGTACTAATTAAAACATCGTTCCTTAGTTTATCACTATAGAAGTTTAAACTGCAGGATTCGGGGTTATTCAGAATGGAATCCACGGCTCTTCCCATAGCGGTACCAGCTTGTCGGACAAGACCTAAGGCGAAAATAACAGGCGAGTGTCTTTCCGGATTGGAAGAAATTTTCTGTAGGAATTTCCACTGTCTATTAAGGATAACCGCCTTTGGAGACGGGCGACCGAGTTCAAGCAACAGGATGTCATGACAAGTTTGATGCCGGACGTTAGCTGCGCCTTTTAACATTGAGAAGTATTGCGATGCTACTGGTGAGAAATTGGCTCCAATCCAACACTCGCAGGAGTAAAATATCGCTGCGTTAACTGCGGCGTCTAAAATCATAAGTTTAACCCATAGAGGACTATCTTGATTTTTATTCAGAAAGGAATGGTACTTGGAAACATGTTTCGCCTTCTCTTTGGACTGCAAAACAACTGATCTGTTGATCCCTCCAGCCTGGGGGATACATGAACCCAGATAAATGTAACTGGTACAGTTCTTAACAGAAAGTGATGAACAATCCCAAACTGACGAGATTAAAAATTCTTCCTTATCTAATGACGACCCGTTAATAATGATAAACTTTGTCTTTGTCTGGTTGATCGCCATATTATAATCATGGCAGAACTCGACTAATATTTCCAATTTCTGAATACAACGCTCCCGAGTTGTGGCTAGAATGACGGAATCGTCCATGAGAAGCAATGCGTGTAAACACATCAGAAAACCATCCTCACCTAAACATTTCAAGCGATGTAATAGTGGATTAATATACAATGTAAACAGACGACAACTTCCTGGGGAACCCTGAAGTACTACAGTACTGAAGTACTGTACACTCTGAATTATCGAAGATCCTATAATGCTGGTAGTTCCAGTGTATAAACCTTGGAGTGCACGTAACATGACTCCTCCGCATCCCATACGTTTCAACAACGAAAATAACTTTGACCGTTTCACTCGATCGTAAGCTGTAGAGAAATCTACGAAAACCAAGAACAATTTTTTCTTTGATTCCCGGGCATAATCGATTAATAAGTTCAAGGTTAATATTTGTTCTTCACAACAGCGCCCTGCTTGAGCACCGGCTTGTTCGATATCGGGTGAAGCCCACCTAGAAACTCTCTTAGACAAGATGGAGTCATATAATTTGGCGATGGAGTTCATAATGGATATTCCACGATAATTCAAACATAATTCCCGAGCACCACGTTTAAACACAGCAACGAGCCGGGACTGGGACCAAGAGGGTAATGCACAACCGCTTAGAAAAATAGAATTGAATATATGCACCAAAAATACAAGCCACTGTATCGGTAAAAATTTAAATAAACCCGGTGATACCCCATCTGGACCCGCAGCTTTATTCGCTTTTATTTCATTGACAGATTCACGAACTTCATCAAGAGTTATGGGGGAATCCAGGAGTGGGATGTAAGGGCAGCTAGACGTATCAATATGGTCTTCCGGTTGAGAAGGGAACTCGTTTGTAGGAGTGAGGAGTTTTTGGAAATGTTCAGCGAACTCAATATCAGTGGGTGAAGACGTGGGGGATAACCTGGCCGAGGTACTCGACTCAAGTCCACCTTTCCAATTGATCCGCGCCCATACAGACTTGCTGTCCCTATTCTGAGCTAAAGAAGCCCAAACATCTGCAGTATTTTGTGACCCAGAGTTCAATGAGGACAGGGAATTAGATTTAAGAGTTGCACTTTTAGCAGCGTCATATAGAATTCTCACAAAAGTATCTGGTGTATCCAAATCGAAACTGTCTAAACTGGAGGTTAACTCGGAAGTTCTCCCATTTAAATTATGAAGAAATTCTCCAACATTTATCCTCGATTGTCTAACTGGTCTTACACACAAACTATTAGCTTGGGAAGGCCTATTCATGCAGGCATACTGGCCGAGATCGACGGAACGCATCAAAAGTTCGGAAGCAGAAAGTTCCCGGACAGAGTTAAGTACCAAAATAATCGGGATATGATTGGATGGAAGAGAACGATCACTCACACCAAACTCGGTGACTCTCCCAACAATTTTCTTGCTAACAATGACCCGGTCCAATTCAGAAATCAGAGAGTCCTTCCGCTTAAATGTAAGTCCGCCACTAAACTGGATGTCATAGAATGTACCGTAACTAACATTCAATAAATCACAGTCAGATAATAACTGCACTAACCGCTTTCCGTGAACATTTACAACTTTGTCATCAGGAGTACGGTAGCAGGTCAAAGGGTCAAAAGCGCCCGAAAGGGGATTTGAAAGCAACGTGCCAATACGAGAGTTGAAATCGCCTAAGAGTACAACAGACTTTTCTTTGTTGCTATCTAAGACATTTGATTGAATGTCGGCCCAGCTAAAGGGATTATAATAACGGGAATCAGAAGGCGGAATGTATATGCAACCGAACTCCACTTTAGGCAATGAGGACAGTATGAACCAAATAATATTGGGGGTAGTCACAGAGAAAGATAAAACATTAATATGGAGCCGGATCAGTACAGCTATACCGCCCCTTGATGAATTTTTAAGGCAAGGATTATGTATAATATTAAAACCAGGTACTGAAAATTTGAAACCACATTTAGTTTCTTGTAAAAGGATAATATCAAATTCCATAAAATAACTTAAAACGTCGGGGTTCAAATATTTTTCCTTTAAACCGTCACAATTCCAAGTTAAAAATCTCAAATTTCCAGTTTGCTTGTGGCTGCCTAAAAAATCGGGGCGAAACGATCTACCACGACCCCATCCCTGTAAACTACCCGTTCCTTGGTATCGAAGCATATATCGTGGCCCACATTCTCGGGTTTGCGTCTTTCCTCGCCAGCCACCTTCCGAAGGCGCCCGATCTCCTTACCAATGACTGGGTGTACATCGGCTTTTATATAGATAGACTTATATGGTTCGCCGGCTAATTTTAATTTCCTGGCACCACTAAGTATCTCCCCACGGTGAGGTGCAGAAGGTTTCAGTGATATTAACAGTGGTCGATTTCGACCATCGTTGCTGGCCTTTCCCAGCCGGCGGATGCAGAATTCTTCAGTGGATATCGTCTGGCCGATCTTTGAGAACAATAATTCACACTTCACAGCATCGTCCCGCTCTCCATCGAAAACATCTTCGGGTAATCCTGTACAGATAATACTGCTCGATCTGAGTTCCCGATCTATCGATTCCGAGAAACTTAGATGATTCTCGATTGTTGCTCGTAGATCCGCATTATCATCAGATAATCTGCTATTCTGGTTTTCCAGAAAATCCACGCGTTCTTCTAACACAGTGACACGCTCATTAACCATAGCAGAAATTATCGATTTGAGGTCGTCGACGTTTAAGGCTGTGATAGGCGTCGACCCGCTGATAGGTTGCGACGGTTGCATGGGAATGTCAGTTCCCGTAGCTGCAGAGGGTACCGGTACCGGCATAGCAGTAGGCCTACCTGCAATATCTGTAGGCGACTTGGGTAAAGGGATGCTGTTCGCTCCGCTTACACGGGGTCCCCTAGTTCCGTTTCCGGGAATCCTACCCGAATTAGTAGCATCATTATAGCGGTGATCGCTATCTCGCCTATCCGTTGTAAAGCAACGATCGCAAAAGTATCCAGGCTTTAGCCTACTCTGGAATATCTTACACACTTTGCAGTAACCCATTTCTCATTATCGTATTATACATATAAGCAATAGGCCAGGTACAGCAGTACAGGACGGCAGATCGGAAGGAGCAACCGTGGTTGCCCAGTTGAGTTGTGGATAGGAAGAAGAGAGCTTTGACGTCATTTGTAAGTATGACATATGACATATTCGTACAACATATGGAATGATGAGTTGGGCCAATCATAGGGCATGGAACATCTTATTGCTCCAATGTGAGGCCATGCAATGCTCTGGAAGGTTCTAGCGGATTCTATGTCCCAGATTTAGTATATAAGGGCCGGTTTGCCTTCGGTTATCACTTAATCACACACTTACTCTTGTTATCTTAGAACTTGTTTCTAGATACCATTTCTCTTGCTTAGAACTTTATTTGTTATAACTCTTTAGATCTGTTTGATAAATCTTTGTAAAACTGTAAATATACTGTAAACTTCTGAACATGTATATTTCCGAACGTCCACCATTGGGACAGCTAAGCATTGGGAAGATGGCCGCCTAGACCGTTAGGCCGTCAGCAACGAAGGGAAGATGTCCACAACACGCTAGCGCCCACATTAGATTAGACCGCGCACCCCCTTCGCCCCTTCGAAATACTCCACCTTGCCATGCAGCGCCCGATTTCCGAGGAAGGTAAGACTTTGTTTGACGCCCTTGCCCGACGTAAGACCTATAGATCAGGGTAAGCGTGACGCCGTCCTGGGACGCCGCAAAATTTAGGATCAGATAACTAGATTCAGTCAGAACCCGTATTACAAATCCCTGGGTTAACCTGTATCTCTTACAGGTGCGAACTATTGCCGTTCGTCAGTACGCGAGTACATATTAGGTACAGACAGCATATGTTCCATAATTTAGTGATTCGTAATACTGACAGTTCGGTACCGGTTCGCTTTGTAGAACATACATTAGTACCCCCCCCCCCCCCCCCCTGTCTGAACCTGAGTTATTTGATCAGGCAAGGAGTATTTCTGCTACCGGCACTTCGCTTGGCCTAGGGGGAGGTTTATTAATATCCTACCGCGCCTTGCCACGTACTGATAGGTATTGCTGCTAACCACCGCGGCAACAAAGTTCTAGAATCAAATTTGTATACCAGATCAGCTAACGTACGGTAGCAATTAACCCCTATTTCTTATCTTACAACCAGAATCTGGTATTTGTGCCGATCACGGGTGTAGTTACTAACACCGTAATTGCCCGGTTGAGTTGTGGATAGGAAGGAGAGAGCTTTGACGTCATTTGTAAGTATAAAGTTCTACAAAACGCGACTAGCTTATTTTCGTAGCTAGCGCACGGTATCGTTTTGGTCAGAAAATTACTAAAACCTAGTAAAATGAGATACGCCAAAATTGTTTTATTGTAACACACCCACACACACACGCCCTAAAACATATTTACCCTTAGAATTCTACTAGTTATAGCGCACTTTAGATTACTTTAGGCAGAATTTCTCTGTAATTTACTATTTGTAGTTTGTAAATTTAGGATCTGATATTTAGTTACGGCAAGAAGGAGTATTTATTTCGTTATTAAACTGTTGTTTGTCTGAGCAGCGGTATTGTTACATTAGGCACGACCCTCTTTAGACTGATTTTGTACAAGGGATCAGTATTGTTACGCTAGGTCTGTTAACCCACTAGCTCGTATATAAACCATATAAATCACACCGCGGCAAGTTACGGTATTTAGGTCTGTCAGCGATAGTTAGGATTCGCTGCACGGGGATTGTTTTCCCGTGAGTTTGGTCTGTTACATCTGCTTCACCGGTTAGAGGACAGGTTTCCTTTTGTCTAGTTCGTAGGCATTAGACCCGCTCACGTACATAGAATAGACACTAGGCTCTGTCAGTAGTCGTTTGTGTATTTGTATCTGTTTGTTTAGATACCCTGGACTGGGATTTGTTGTCAGATACTGTACGAGTCCGTTACATTACTAGATCTTACGGTAAGATATATCGTTACTAGGATCTGGTAAGCGGTATACTACTGGACTTTACGGTTAGAGATATTCTATAGCTTCGTATTAGTAGATTTGTAGGCCGTAGGATAGTTCTTACCGTAGAGGATCTTTCATGTATATTGTGTAGTTTATTGTTGTATATTATGTAGTTCATTGTGGTATATTGCGGTATTTATTCGGGTATATTGTGGTGTTCATTGTGGTATATTGTGGTGTACATTGTGTTGTTCTTTGTGGTATATTGTGGTGTACAATGTATTGTTTATTGTGGTGTACATTGTGTTGTTCTTTGTGGTATATTGTGGTGTACAATGTGTTGTTTATTGTGGTATATTGTGGTGTTCATTGTGGTATATTGTGGTGTACATTGTGTTGTTCTTTGTGGTATATTGTGGTGTACAATGTGTTGTTTATTGTGGTATATTGTGGTATATTGTGGTGTACATTGTGTTGTTCTTTGTGGTATATTGTGGTGTACAATGTATTGTTTATTGTGGTGTACATTGTGTTGTTCTTTGTGGTATATTGTGGTGTACAATGTGTTGTTCTTTGTGGTATATTGTGGTGTACAATGTATTGTTTATTGTGGTGTACATTGTGTTGTTCTTTGTGGTATATTGTGGTGTACAATGTATTGTTTATTGTGGTGTACATTGTGTTGTTCTTTGTGGTATATTGTGGTGTACAATGTGTTGTTTATTGTGGTATATTGTGGTGTTCATTGTGGTATAATGTGGTGTTAATTGTGCGTGTTATTCATTGTGGTATATATTATATTATTAGCTAATATTGTAGTCTGGCACTGTTAACTATCTCAAACATATTCATTGCCTAAACGGATATAAATAAAGTCCTTTCAAATTCTCGCTGATTCAATTCGGAGGTTTCATATGAAAACAATATATTTGTAATTTGCTTAGCTTTATGTACATCCTAATGCATTTTGATACTAAATTATAAATATTTAAATATAAATATGCACCCATAGAGGACAACAAGAATACACCATAGACTACCTACGGTAAAAGCCAGCACCAAAGTAGCACCAAATAAATACAGTAACTGTGTAACTTATATAACTTGATTATCATTCAAATTAATTTTTTAATCACAAATTTTATGGAAAGTTATGGTAAATAATGTAGAACATTATTTTCACTATACTCTAAATATTTTATTTACCGAGGGTAGTTAATAAAGAATCGAGAGCCTGGTGAAAATATGCTTCACTTTATTTAACATTTAATACGTAACTTTATCTTTAAAAGGAACAAAAATGAAATATTTTTATACCAGCACCAACATAAACTAAAATCAATAATCTTATTAATTATTTACTTATAACCATTTCGCAAATCTAGCATATTTCGTTCTAATGAACTATTAACTAGGCAACCTAGTTATTCCAGAATCTCTTTGTCGATGTAGTAAAGTTTGTTAGGGTTTAAAAGAAAACGCCTCCCATGAGGCCATCCATTTGTACGGGATCTTCTATTATTGTAGTTTCTGTAAGCAACAAAAATTAAACTGATGTCATTTATAATGTTAAAAGTAATTTTAGAGTGAGTGAGGGAGACTTGACTTTAGGTGAGACTTGATTTTTTGAATGACACAAAAAATGCTGTAAATTGTTTGACAATGCCACACAAAATGTTCAAAAATACTTGAAGCCTACACCCTTGCAACAATGTTTTATTAACTTTTGGTTATTTTTTATTTTATTGCAAGTAAACGTTTTCTCTGTTCAAAAGTAAATATTTACCCTTTAGAATGAATGAAAATTCGCAACCCTTATTTTATATCATTGTTAATTAATTGTAATTCCAAACATGTGTTGACTATTTATTCCGCTATCCTGTCATATTGTTTTCTAGTATTGGATCAGCCATTTTCAAATGGATCAAAAATCACTCTCAATAGAATGCAAGGTTAATTCTTAAGCCACCGTCTTGTGGCGTCACATGCACTTACCGATCATTTCGGCTTTACATTCCACGCAGCCACAACTTCCTTTCTCAACCCCTGGAACAGGTAGAGTTCGGGTGGTTGTCGCACCAGTAGCTGTGTCGACGCAATCGAATGTAACAGAAGCTGGAACCGCGGTCAGCGTTCCCATGCAACATTTACAAACATTCATATAAACAAATGGGTTGCTCATAGATCCGGTAGAGTGCAATCCTGGAACAAAAGGAAATTTTAATAAAATATTTTATAAGATTTATTTATATTTTAATCAAATATTTAAAGGCAGAATTTTTAGTACTTTGGTTCACATTTATCGAGCAGTCTGGGTTGGGCTAGGCTGCAGCATTTAGAGTAATGTACCCAAACAGTGCTGTAGTAGGGATCAAACCTCGCATTCTCATATTTATTTAAAAATTATAATCTTACTACTACTACTTACTATTTAAAGTTAAGTTTATAGTTTGTAAAGTAAATTAGAACTAAATTCAAAGATTGTTAATTAATAATAAACAATACTAACTCTCAGAAGCAGCGACACCGCAGGTTCCCTTGCAGACTGATACACCGGTAGGTCCTGGTTGAGAGGTGCACTTAATACCCTCGGTTGGGTCTTCCACTACCAGCGGCTCATCGTCCGTCCCTGCTGGCCCATCCACACATGGTGTGTATTCTGGAATTTATAGATTTATTTATACATTATGTAAAAACAATAACAAATACACCAAACAATGTACCGGTATAAAGGTATTGTCCAACATAACATATAGGATTACCCCTAAAGCTTTGCAGCTTATTTCCAAGGGGGTCCTTTATGTTACTTGGTTACAAATACAATATTACACTACGCTAACCTAAAACCAATATAAAACGTAATTACACTATGTACATGTACAACTTTACCGAGAGCGTGACAATGTCCGACTCAACGATAAAGATGTAATGTACAGAACAATTATTATAAAACGTAATTACAGTATAAATAGTAAATAATTAATAAACTAATAACTTACTGTAGGACTATTGTACCTATTTTTACATTGCACACGGAGGTGAGATTTAACAGCAGATTTAAAAGAATGTTGATTATCTAGGTTTTTAATTTCATTAGGCAGAGCGTTCCAATTTTTAATGCCGTTAAAAAAGAAAGTATCAGATTCGAAGGATTTACAATTCGGGAGGTAGAAGTTTGAAGCACTAGCTCTGGTACTGTAAGAGTGTGTATCGCGTACTCTGTTGAGTTTTTGTTTTAGGTAATTGAGATAATTTAAATTATAAACAGTAGAAATTTTCCAAAATTTGCCCAACACGATTGTCAAACAGTAAAAATTGTCCAACTTTTGCTAGTTCTGCTTCGAAATAGCAGCTACATTACGATATGTTTAATTTCATTACTATTTCTTAGATATTAATACATTTAATATTGCATTAATTTGTTAACAGTGGTCCCAATAGTGAGTCAGTAATTACTCACGTGTTGGTATACAGGGACAGCAGTTGCCTGGAAGTGGTATTGGACTCAAGGAGAAACCTTTGGGACACATATCGGCTGGGCAGGATTTCTTCTCCCCGCACTGGGCGAATCCTTCAACACATGTACTGAAAATACAAAGAATTCAAACTGATGTTAAACGCCATAAGCAACGCCAAAATATAAGTTAGTATAATTTATATCGATTATTCTAATTAAAATAACTTTCACTTTCCCATTTATATTAACATAAAAAAAATAAAGCAAAACGTTTTCTGCAGCCGTTAGGCCAGGGATTACGCACAAATTCTGACGACTTATGGAGGAAACTCCATTACTCATTTAGCTACAAATTAAGAATGCATGGCAGCTCCCTGAATATTCCTTTTAAGAGATCTTACCAAATGGAACAAGCGACTGGATCTGATGGGTCGTCCCAAGTGTCCCCTGGTTTATAGACTGTACCGTCGATGATACAAGCATTGGGACAGTCTCCAGGGTCGCATTCACGGGATTCCTCAAGAGGTTCACAGTTCTCGGCGTCATCTATACCAGACTTCATTAGTGTTCTAAACAAAAAAATAAATCGAGTTAGGAAGTATAGATTTAATGGAAATAGTATTGGTTATAGATAAACACCCCCCCCCCCCCCCCCCCCCCCCCGACCTGTTGACTAGGCCTACAAACTATTTTAGTTCCACTGTTTTTATTTTTTAATATACATATGTCGTCCAGTCCCGTTGCTAAGTAACGTATAGTATAGATAGATACTCTTTTGGTGGTGGGACAATATTTGAAATTTTGGATATTATTATTCCTTTCCACTGTGGCTCGAAAGAACTTAGTCTTCAGGTGCCTGGAGAGATATGATTTCCAGATGGTATCCTTTTTTGATAGAGCTACCCAAGCCTTTGCTTTCCTAACTTCTCTATCCATGATCCAAGGTACTGGAAGTCATCGACCTTCCTTAGTTGATTATTATCAATGGTTGTCAAGTTTCCATCAACATTAAAGGTCATGAATTCGGTCTTTGTAGCATTTATATGCAATCCAACCTCCTTAGCAGCCCTCTCCACTTTATTTAGTAGAAGCTGTGCATCTGCTAGCGTATTAGAGAGCAGGGCGATGTCATCCGCAAAGTCGGTGTCTGTGACTGTAGTTGCCGGATATCTACTACTTCTGCGTTCTTGAAGTGTGAATCCCAGATCTTCACCCTTTGTGGCCGTCCTCATTGCGTAATCCAGCATAATTACAAATAGTAATGGTGCTAATGTGTCACCTTGTAGTACGCCAGCCAGGATTGAGAATAACTCAGTTTCACCATCTGGTGAGAGTACCTGCGCTTCTGTGTCACAATGTAACAATCCAATGCCAGCAACAATTACTTCTGGTATTCCATAAGCTCTTAGGATTTCAAGCATTTTACCTCTATGGATGAAGTCGAATGCCTTCTTGAAGTCCACAAAAGTCATGACTGCGGGGAGATTCTTTGACTTAATTCCTTCAATCAGTCTCCGTAGTGTAAGTATCTGAGCTATTGTTGATCTACTTGGTCGAAATCCGTTTTGGCTCTTACGCAGTAGTTTCTCTATGTGAGGCCTAATCCTATATAGAATCATTTTATTGTATATTTTAGCTGCTACCACAAGCAGACAGATCCCACGATAGTTTGTTGGTATGCCGAGTTCTCTTTTCTTGGGGAGAGGCTTTAGTTGACCTTTAGTCCAAATTGGTGGTGGCTTTTCCCCTTTTAACATCCGGTTGCAAACATTCAATAATGGTCTGTTTAGCACTCCGGTTTTCCATACCTCCGCTGGGATTTCATCTAATCCACTCGCTTTATTATTGGACATGCTTCTTTGGAGTTCGGCAGGTGTGAAGTCCCCTGTTTCTATAGGTAGTGTCTTGTCATATATTTTCCTTGTAGGGTTGACCTCGATGTATGGTGGCTGCCCAAGCAAGTTGCTGAAGTGATTTTTCCACTTCCCAACACGTTCTTCAGCTATCGGCTTTGAGGCGCCCCTTTGCACAACTTTTCCGACCATATACCTCATTTACAGTTTGCCAGGTAAGTCTTGATTGTTGCTGTATGGGAGCAGTTGTAATTGCTTCAGTTTTATCTTGTATATACTTTTCCTGGCTGATGTTGTAGGCCAATTTAAGATCGTCCTTAGCTTTGTAGGCTATCTTAAGATCTTCTCTCTTACAAGTAACATCAGATATTTGCCATGGCACATACTGTTTTCGTTTGGGTTTCTGGGGGATATGCCTCTTAGCTGATTCCTTGTGGGCTGTTATTATATTCTGCTATATTGCATCGGTGGATTGGTCTTCATCCATTGACTGAAGTGCTTCAAAGCGGTTTTGAACTTCTACTGTGTAAGCATCCTTTACAGCATTGTCAGTTCTGAGTTTCTCCCATTCATAGTTGATTTGCTTGCTTGGTCTTCATCCATTGACTGAAGTGCTTCAAAGCGGTTTTGAACTTCTACTGTGTAAGCATCCTTTACAGCATTGTCAGTTCTGAGTTTCTCCCATTCATAGTTGATTTGCTTGCTTGTCCTGGGTTTGCGGGCTCTCAAACTGAGTCAGATCTCTGCAGTCACAATTATGTGGTCCGAACCAATTAGGTTGAACGAGCTGTATGCCTCGCAGTTGATCATGCTGTTTCTCCACTTTTTGTTTATAAGGATGTGCTTTTTTGTGCTTTTTCCGTGGCCAGTTGTGCTTTGGTTCCATTAGGGTATTGAAATGTCCATAGCTTCCCCTTACTCTTTTCGAATGTGTTGTTTGTTGGCATCAATTCACAATTCTTACATTAGGTCTAAAAGTAAGTACCCATTTCTGTTAGAACTGGTGTTATAGGTGTAGCCCTTGATGTCTTCTGGGCCAATTTGCGCATTCAGGTCACTAGCAATGACTTTAACATTGTGTTTCGGAATGTCCTTTATAAGTCCAGTCAGATCTTCATAAAACTTGACTGCTTGTTCTGGCTTTGAGGCATGGGTTGGACTGTAGCAACATATAACTGTTGTCTTGGGATTCATCAAATGTTGCGATCATAACCCTGGAATTTATAGATTCGATGTTGTTTATGGTCTTAAGTGCAAATGGGCTTAGCAGAATTCCTACTCCACCAATTGATGCATTGGCCGAGTTTCTTACTGCTGAGCTTGTTACTAACGTCCACCCATTTCCAATGTCATTGTACTTCATGGCAGTGTCTTCATGACAAATCCGATGTTCTTGGATGCAGATGATGTCGATGTTATATTCCATTGCCAGAGCGACCATGTCACCCTGTTTGGTATGTGCTTTCAGCATGCGTGCGGTCATTGTAGCAATCTTTATTGTCTTTTTACATTTCAACAGGTTGGGTCTTCTTTCTTCTCTGTCTTCTGTTCCAGTAGCCAATTTACCTGGTGTACCTCTGAGGGACGCGGTCCTTGTTGACCCGGGCGACGACCGAGCCGGTATTTCTCCTGGAGGGTTCTCATACTCATATCTTTCAGTTGCGGGAGTAAACCGCTTGTGGTCGCAACTCCTACAAGCGTCTTCGCAGTAGTTCGCCGTTGGTTGATTACCTTCCGCCGACCTTGTCAGCATGTCTAGCCGTTGGTTGATTACCTTCCGCTTATCCATAGCCTACAGCCCTGCTGCCGACTGTAGGGGTCCTTTTGTTACAACCTGAACCAAGTGTGCCTCCTGGGTTAGGTTACCTAACACTGGTAGAGGAGCATCCCAGTATAGACAGGGCGGGGCGTGTATCATCTCTAATGCAGATGCGTATCAAGCCTTTGCCTTCAATGGTGCCCTAGGCGCTATAGCCCTCAATGACTTATTTAGTTGACGGGGCTAAACCAACCCACTCTTGATCAACTAAATAATGAATAGGCTATGCTTATCGGGCCTGCCCTACTGGGCTGACAGCTACAGGTAGTACCACGTTACTGCCATAGTGGTAGCAGGATCTGGGGACCTGACCTGACTCGAACCTATAAACCATTTAAACGGCCCAGTGCTTACAATTCAATTACCTGGCCTCCCATCTAACATAGCAATGCGTAACCTTATAGATTATTGTCATAGGATTCACTGGGAAGAGCTATTCATCTGGTGGGGTAATACATTATACAAACTTACAGTTGATGTTTGATTACTGTCTGGGTTAGAGTGAGATAGTAATAAGTTTGGCAAGTAATATACTTCTCTGCAGTTTGGGCTATCCATTCAATAAATAGTAGTAGCTTACTAGGCCCACATGAGTGAGTGCCAGCAGCTGGTGTTTCTATCATTGAGTTGATGGCAATTTTCGTGTTTTCACATTTTCGCTCACTCAGGGTACTGGTTTGAGGGGCCCGGCAGGTTCGTTTAAAGCCAGCTTGCTGGCTTTCTAGTATATAATTAAAGTTTATTGGAAGTTATCTCCTGCAAGGATGTGACAAATCTTTGATCCATCATGACTGAAGCAAACTGAGTCACCATCTGTGTCAGTTCAGTTCTACTGAACACTGTTGCCATATTTTCATTGCCCCTTCTCTAAAATGTCTTCTATAGGACGTTTCGACATATGGAATACAGTCTTACACGTTAAACAATTATTTACATACAGTAGCTAGTCCTGTCACTTCAAACTGGATACACGCATTATGCAAACACGTGGTACTTTATTGAATAAAGAAGCACGCATTAATATAAATGGAAATAATACATTCTGGAATACGGTAATTTAAGTTATTTCTAGGTTATTGATTAATTTGCAGCGTTCCGTCCTATAGGCCGCAACGTTACGAGTAATTCACCAGAACGCTTCTAAGTTGACATCTGTAACAAAATTTCTCAACATTTTCGATGAAAGCATTTAAAACATTTAACACTAAATATTGCAAAAGTGATCCACGATAGCCGTTTTCCATTGGTCAGATAAAGGCATGGAAGTTTGTATTTCCATCAATTTTATTTCTACTCTGATGACAACCTAGTAATTGATTAATTACCCTAGAACCTACCTTGTCCTGTTTTGCTCAGAACATAAATCATCACATTTATTCCATTGACTCCATTCACCGACTTCACAAAGACATTCGGTTGATGTGGGACCCGAGCAAGTCATAATCAAATCAATACATTCACTATAAAAACAAATAGTAATAAGTAATAGATAAAGATTAGGTGAGGTGTGATATTACTTCTTAGGTGTGATATTATTAGTAATTAGTTATAGTAGTTTAATTAGCCAAAAGGGTTATCAGTTAGAGTGGTGGCCTGCCTTTCTTTACTGTATTCACTGCTATGAATCGTCTTTATTCCTAATGAATCAATCTGGGTAGATTATCGAGAGAACTGGGCGCAGTGACTGAAGTGTGGGGAAAACCAGATCCAATGCTGTTTGTTTAAATTGGGGGGTATGGGTGTGTGTGTTGGAAAATATACCAACGATCTAACTTTGCAAGCTCTTTTTCCACTATTGTGCTAATTTTCCAAAGTGCTAACTCGTGGTCCTTGCAATCTGAAACTTTGTCAAAACGTTTTTTAGACCATTTCCAACAAGTTAATTTTACCACTTTTGCAGTCCAGTGTGTCATGTGTATGAAAAACATGGCCTCCCCTTAGCGGCATTAAGGGAATTGGTACTTTTCAAACACACTTAAACACACCTTGGGGGAACCAATGAGACACCTCCAATGTTATATAGTGTCTGGTTGGAGATGTGTGCATTGTACTTGACACAATGAACCCGGCGTAGCATTCTTGTGAATGTGCCATCCAGAGATTTGGTGTCCTCAGCAGTTAGAGCCCAGCATGGACTCCCGTAGAGGAGTACTGGGACTACTGCTGCTCTAAATAATCGGACCTTAAGTTTCCGATTAATTCTCGGTGACTTCCGAATCCTGGAAAGCCTATTCAAGGCTGCCCATGCCTTTCCCTTACGTATTCGAAGGTCCTCACCTGACTTCCGGATCCATGATCCCAGGTAACAGAAGTCGTCCACATGCTCAAGCATACCATCCTTTGAGCTTATGCTCATCCGATCAGAGATTTGCTGAGGACTTTCAAAGTTAACTGTCAGAATTTTGGTCTTTCTGGAGTTAATAAAAAGACCAACACTAGAAGCAGCATGTTCTAATGAGCTGAGGAGCCGTTGGGCTCCCTCTAATGATTCTGAGAGTACTCCTAAGTCATCAGCAAAGTCTAGAACAGTTAGGTACTTGGCAGGATTTCATCGACTTCTGGAGCCAGTAGGTGGACGTGGAGTTATCATCACCCCATCATCATTATAATGATCTAAGGACATGCGCAGAACATAGTCAACCACAATAATGAACAAGAATGGTGCAAGTGTGTCTCCTTGGAGGACGCCCCATAACACTTCAAATGGTTCTGTGTCACCGTCAACAGTAGACACAAATGTTGTCGAACCATCGTATACTGATCTGATTGCTGCAATAATTTCATCAGGAATCCCATATAATGAAAGTATGCTGAACATACGTGAGCGAGAGACTGAATCAAAGGCCTTGAAGAAGTCAACAAAGATAACAGCCAGATGCCTGTCTTTCTTTTTTGATAACTCTTCAATTATCCTTCTAAGTGCCAAAATGGGCTCCATGGTCCCACGACCTTTACGGAACCCATTCTGATTTCCACGGAGCAGTCTCTCAATGGGATCCCTGATGCGATTTAATAGAATCCTATTGTATAGCTTTGCAGCAATCGAGATCAATGAGATTCCCCGAAAAGAACCATAGAGTGTTAGGTTGCCCTTCTTGGGAACTGGCACCAACTTATTTGTTTTCATTTCTTGTGGGACTCTTGTTGTTCGGTACATGTCTACTATGATGGGATAGATAAGCTTTAAACACTCAGGTATTTTAAAGACCTCAGGGGGAACACCATCTACTCCACTGGCACGATTGGTCTTAATGCTCTTTGCAGCAGCCTTCACTTCTGCAAAGGGATATCACCAATGGGAATATCTGGGAGTATAGACTCAGACACTTTTACTTCTATAAAGTTATCAGGCAATACCCTGTCATTATTGAGGAGCTTTTCAAAGTGGGCCTGCCAACCACTACTGAGGCGATCGGCTGGTGATTCAGCCTTAACCTCGGTGGTTGGTTGGCTTTTTCGCCCAGTAAGCAGATTGATCGATCTCCATGTCTGGGATGATTGCCTGCTGTCGTCAGCATCATTGATGGCATCAACCTGTTGGTTTATTAGCTCCTGTAAATTAACAGAGTACTGCCTGTTCAGAGACCTAGATGCAGCCTTAACTGCATTCTTGGCTGTAGTCTGTTTGAGTCGGGACTCTTTCTGCGCCTTATGAAGGTCATTTCGGCACTTCTGAATTTTGTTGTCAGTCCAGGGGGCCCTTTTCCTGTTTCGAGGGTATACAGGAACTGTTTCTGCAGGTGCTAACTTAACTGCTTCTGTAAAGGCAGTATAGCCCTCACAGTGATCTGCCGCCTCAGAGGCAAGAGCCTCATACCTGTTGCTCAGCTGTAGTGTGACGCTGGATCTCACACTTGGCTGTTGCAACAGAGAGGACCAGTCATGCCGCGGCAAGGCAGATTTCGTTGTTCTGCTAGCACGCAGACTAAGTCTTACCTTGTCCACAATAAGGCGGTGATCACTGGAGAAGGGTCGAAGTGTAAATGCATTACAGTCTTGTATAGAGCTCCTGTATTTCCTACGAAACAGAATATGGTCTATCTGGGACTTGTGACCACTGGGTCCACTATGAGTCCATAGCTTTCCAGTTTGCTTCTTGAACTGGGTTCCAGCCGAAAAGAATCCATTTCCAGAGATAAAATCCTGAAGATGGACAGAATTTCGGTTAACACTATTGCTATAGACCCAGGGCGATGTAGGTGATTGATGCAGACTTGCATTAAAGTCTCCCAGGAATGTTAAGAATGCATGCTGATCCACTCCATCAGTAGCTGCTTGTAGATTGTGGTAGAAATTTTCCACCTCCTCTACAGGGGCAACACTAGTTGGAGAGTAGCACACAATCAGAACCACCTTAGGAAACTTCTTAGCCAGTCTTCCAGAACATGAGAAGTGGCAACGGATGATGCGGTTAGAGATTTGGTCTATTTTGTCCAATGCTGCATGTGCAGTTGAATTCATCAATAGACCAATTCCACCATTGCCACTATGATCTGCTGACGCGAGGGCGAGTCGCCAACCGCCCCCATGTCCTTAATCAGAACCTCATCAGTCTGTCCAGTCTGCATTCGGTGCTCTTGAACACCCACTGCGCTAAGAGAAAGCTTATCTGCCAAGGCAGTCAGCTCACCTTGTCGCATTGGGGACCCGAGTATTAGGGTGTTTACTGAGGCTAGTCTTGTGACTTGCCTCAGATTCACCAATGGCTTTGTTGGTCGGGGTGGAACATGAGAGTAGCCTCCAACTCCAGAATCCCTCTCCCCATCACAATCTGGCCTTCCTGGTGACCCAGGGTTTGGGCCAGAAAGGTCATCAGGAAAGGGACTCAAAGAATTGTTGGCTGCTCTCTCTCCAGTAGGGGGTGAGACAGGCAGCCGGTCAGGAGTTAACTGACGCCTGTGAGGCCGATTGTGTCCGGTAATTCCACTGGCCTCTAGTGGACGGACCTCCGCATTGCTAATGTAATCCATAGTGGGGGTTGGGGGTGCTTTTTTGCCGAGTCAGCTCTCGGGGCAAATACCACACCCTGGTTTGCCATTCCACAGGGTGGGTGTCGCAATGGAGTCAGATATGAGGCCCATCACCCATATCTACTCTGGCGCACATGACCCACCATTGGATGATGCAGCTCATCTGCTGGGTCATGCCCTGTACCCTTGCTGCCAGGTGCAGGTCGCAGTGAAGTGCTCTCAGAGTGGACATGAGAACACTCTACTCCTGACCAGCCATTGGTAGATCACCATCTGCCTTGTCAGGCCATATACCCCTGCAGCCAAGTATATGGGTCCTTAATCCAGGACCAAGGGCGTTCTTATCCCAGAACGAAGGGGGTCCTAGTTACAGGACCAGATTTGCCCTAGTAAGAGGGTCTATGCAGCTACAGGTGGCACCTCCTTTATGCTGCATGGAGGTGGCAAGTTTTCTTGATCAATGACCTAGAATACCTGACCTGACCATAATCCTGAAAATAATGACCTGATTTGTGGGTAAAAGTTACACGAACTTACCATACTTGATCACCACATTTGTGGGTAACAGTTACACGAACTTACCAAACTTGATCACCACATTTGTGGGTAACAGTTACACGAACTTACCAAACTTGATCACCACATTTGTGGGTAACAGTTACACGAACGTACCAAATTTGATCACCACATTTGTGGGTATCAGTTACATGAACTTACCAAACTTGATCACCACATTTGTGGGTAACAGTTACACGAACTTACCAAACTTGATCACCACATTTGTGGGTAACAGTTACACGAACGTACCAAACTTGATCACCACATTTGTGGGTAACAGTTACATGAACTTACCAAACTTGATCACCACATTTGTGGGTAACAGTTACACGAACTTACCAAACTTGATCACCACATTTGAGGGTAACAGTTACACGAACTTACCAAACTTGATCACCACATTTGTGGGTAACAGTTACTACACGAACTTACCAATCTTTATCACCACATTTGTGGGTAACAGTTACACGAACTTACCAATCTTTATCACCACATTTGTGGGTAACAGTTACACGAACTTACCAAACTTGATCACCACATTTGTGGGTAACAGTTACACGAACTTACCAATCTTTATCACCACATTTGTGGGTAACAGTTACACGAACTTACCAAACTTGATCACCACATTTGTGGGTAACAGTTACTACACGAACTTACCAATCTTTATCACCACATTTGTGGGTAACAGTTACACGAACTTACCAATCTTTATCACCACATTTGTGGGTAAAAGTTACACGAACTTACCAAACTTGATCACCACATTTGTGGGTAACAGTTACACGAACTTACCAAACTTGATCACCACATTTGTTGGTAACAGTTACACGAACTTACCAAACTTGATCACCACATTTGTGGGTAACAGTTACACGAACGTACCAAACTTGATCACCACATTTGTGGGTAAAAGTTACACGAACGTATCAAACTTGATCACCACATTTGTGGGTAAAAGTTACACGAACTTACCAAACTTGATCAACACATTTGTGGGTAAAAGTTACACGAACTTACCAAACTTGATCACCACATTTGTGGGTAAAAGTTACACGAACTTACCAAACTTGATCACCACATTTGTGGGTAAAAGTTACACGAACTTACCAAACTTGATCACCACATTTGTGGGTAAAAGTTACACGAACTTACCAAACTTGATCACCACATTTGTGGGTAAAAGTTACACGAACTTACCAAACTTGATCACCACATTTGTGGGTAAAAGTTACACGAACTTACCAAACTTGATCACCACATTTGTGGGTAAAAGTTACACGAACTTACCAAACTTGATCACCACATTTGTGGGTAATAGTCTCCTTGTAGTCAGGTGGATACTCAACTCCGTTCTCATCGTAACATTTGGGGCATTCCTCGACACAATTACCTTCATCATCTTCCATTTGACCTTCAGGACAGCAGCAGCCAGTTACGCAATCCGACTCATCCACACACCAATCACCTTGCCCAGAGCAGAACTTATCACATTGATTGGCGCAGTTGCATTGGACTTTGGGAGGGTTGCAAGCTGAAAAATTTGCGAAAATATTAAAACCTGTAATAATTAATACCAGAAAGGAAGGGAGTCAAACATCATGAAATTTTATTATTTTATTGAAAGTATTGTATAGTTTGCTATGCATTAACCCGAAGGTGGCACATGGTATTCAACAATATTGGTTTCACTTACTGCATTCCAATATGCAAGCTTGCGTTTCAGTTTTCGTGTCGCGTACAACAATCGCATTTGCGTTTTCGTCGAATATTGTGCAATTCTTTTTCCGCAACTGAATTCCATGAATGTCACAAGTGGCATTGCAAGGCGTCCATACTGACCACGGGTCCCATCCTAGACAAATATATTGAAATTACATTTTATTATATTATTCTTTTAGGAATATCTAAAATAAACAATTACATTATTATTGGTGTGTCTAACTATAAATCATTATATTATTTTTGGTAGATTTGGTAGATCTAAATATTTGGTAGATAATATTAAAATAATAATTATTATAATATAAATATGAAATAAATTTAAAGAGTTGAACAGGAATAATGATGCGATTAATATTAAGCAATCTCGGAGGAAAAAAAACTAAATAAAAACTGTAGATTATGTTAATATAGATTAAACTAAATAAAAACTGTAGATTATGTTAATATAGATTAAACTAAATAAAAACTGTAGATTATGTTAATATACTAAATAAAAACTGTAGATTATGTTAATATACTACTACTACTAGGTCGAGCGAACTCGGACAGTGGAAATGAGATCCTTCCAGGCTTCCCGATTCTCCATAGTTGTCGCAATTTC
>JAUCBJ010003846.1:0-29743 GCA_032718475.1 Nemertoderma westbladi
CTCAGTAACCAATACAGGATCAATAGTTGGATCCTAATGTACAGCACCCTCAGTAACCAATACAGGATCAATAGTTGGATCCTAATGTACAGCACCCTCAGTAACCAATACAGGATCAATAGTTGGATCCTAATGTACAGCACCCTCAGTAACCAATACAGGATCAATAGTTGGATCCTAATGTACAGCACCCTCAGTAACCAATACAGGATCAATAGTTGGATCCTAATGTACAGCACCCTCAGTAACCAATACAGGATCAATAGTTGGATCCTAATGTACAGCACCCTCAGTAACCAATACAGGATCAATAGTTGGATCCTAATGTACAGCACCCTCAGTAACCAATACAGGATCAATAGTTGGATCCTAATGTACAGCACCCTCAGTAACCAATACAGGATCAATAGTTGGATCCTAATGTACAGCACCCTCAGTAACCAATACAGGATCAATAGTTGGATCCTAATGTACAGCACCCTCAGTAACCAATACAGGATCAATAGTTGGATCCTAATGTACAGCACCCTCAGTAACCAATACAGGATCAATAGTTGGATCCTAATGTACAGCACCCTCAGTAACCAATACAGGATCAATAGTTGGATCCTAATGTACAGCACCCTCAGTAACCAATACAGGATCAATAGTTGGATCCTAATGTACAGCACCCTCAGTAACCAATACAGGATCAATAGTTGGATCCTAATGTACAGCACCCTCAGTAACCAATACAGGATCAATAGTTGGATCCTAATGTACAGCACCCTCAGTAACCAATACAGGATCAATAGTTGGATCCTAATGTACAGCACCCTCAGTAACCAATACAGGATCAATAGTTGGATCCTAATGTACAGCACCCTCAGTAACCAATACAGGATCAATAGTTGGATCCTAATGTACAGCACCCTCAGTAACCAATACAGGATCAATAGTTGGATCCTAATGTACAGCACCCTCAGTAACCAATACAGGATCAATAGTTGGATCCTAATGTACAGCACCCTCAGTAACCAATACAGGATCAATAGTTGGATCCTAATGTACAGCACCCTCAGTAACCAATACAGGATCAATAGTTGGATCCTAATGTACAGCACCCTCAGTAACCAATACAGGATCAATAGTTGGATCCTAATGTACAGCACCCTCAGTAACCAATACAGGATCAATAGTTGGATCCTAATGTACAGCACCCTCAGTAACCAATACAGGATCAATAGTTGGATCCTAATGTACAGCACCCTCAGTAACCAATACAGGATCAATAGTTGGATCCTAATGTACAGCACCCTCAGTAACCAATACAGGATCAATAGTTGGATCCTAATGTACAGCACCCTCAGTAACCAATACAGGATCAATAGTTGGATCCTAATGTACAGCACCCTCAGTAACCAATACAGGATCAATAGTTGGATCCTAATGTACAGCACCCTCAGTAACCAATACAGGATCAATAGTTGGATCCTAATGTACAGCACCCTCAGTAACCAATACAGGATCAATAGTTGGATCCTAATGTACAGCACCCTCAGTAACCAATACAGGATCAATAGTTGGATCCTAATGTACAGCACCCTCAGTAACCAATACAGGATCAATAGTTGGATCCTAATGTACAGCACCCTCAGTAACCAATACAGGATCAATAGTTGGATCCTAATGTACAGCACCCTCAGTAACCAATACAGGATCAATAGTTGGATCCTAATGTACAGCACCCTCAGTAACCAATACAGGATCAATAGTTGGATCCTAATGTACAGCACCCTCAGTAACCAATACAGGATCAATAGTTGGATCCTAATGTACAGCACCCTCAGTAACCAATACAGGATCAATAGTTGGATCCTAATGTACAGCACCCTCAGTAACCAATACAGGATCAATAGTTGGATCCTAATGTACAGCACCCTCAGTAACCAATACAGGATCAATAGTTGGATCCTAATGTACAGCACCCTCAGTAACCAATACAGGATCAATAGTTGGATCCTAATGTACAGCACCCTCAGTAACCAATACAGGATCAATAGTTGGATCCTAATGTACAGCACCCTCAGTAACCAATACAGGATCAATAGTTGGATCCTAATGTACAGCACCCTCAGTAACCAATACAGGATCAATAGTTGGATCCTAATGTACAGCACCCTCAGTAACCAATACAGGATCAATAGTTGGATCCTAATGTACAGCACCCTCAGTAACCAATACAGGATCAATAGTTGGATCCTAATGTACAGCACCCTCAGTAACCAATACAGGATCAATAGTTGGATCCTAATGTACAGCACCCTCAGTAACCAATACAGGATCAATAGTTGGATCCTAATGTACAGCACCCTCAGTAACCAATACAGGATCAATAGTTGGATCCTAATGTACAGCACCCTCAGTAACCAATACAGGATCAATAGTTGGATCCTAATGTACAGCACCCTCAGTAACCAATACAGGATCAATAGTTGGATCCTAATGTACAGCACCCTCAGTAACCAATACAGGATCAATAGTTGGATCCTAATGTACAGCACCCTCAGTAACCAATACAGGATCAATAGTTGGATCCTAATGTACAGCACCCTCAGTAACCAATACAGGATCAATAGTTGGATCCTAATGTACAGCACCCTCAGTAACCAATACAGGATCAATAGTTGGATCCTAATGTACAGCACCCTCAGTAACCAATACAGGATCAATAGTTGGATCCTAATGTACAGCACCCTCAGTAACCAATACAGGATCAATAGTTGGATCCTAATGTACAGCACCCTCAGTAACCAATACAGGATCAATAGTTGGATCCTAATGTACAGCACCCTCAGTAACCAATACAGGATCAATAGTTGGATCCTAATGTACAGCACCCTCAGTAACCAATACAGGATCAATAGTTGGATCCTAATGTACAGCACCCTCAGTAACCAATACAGGATCAATAGTTGGATCCTAATGTACAGCACCCTCAGTAACCAATACAGGATCAATAGTTGGATCCTAATGTACAGCACCCTCAGTAACCAATACAGGATCAATAGTTGGATCCTAATGTACAGCACCCTCAGTAACCAATACAGGATCAATAGTTGGATCCTAATGTACAGCACCCTCAGTAACCAATACAGGATCAATAGTTGGATCCTAATGTACAGCACCCTCAGTAACCAATACAGGATCAATAGTTGGATCCTAATGTACAGCACCCTCAGTAACCAATACAGGATCAATAGTTGGATCCTAATGTACAGCACCCTCAGTAACCAATACAGGATCAATAGTTGGATCCTAATGTACAGCACCCTCAGTAACCAATACAGGATCAATAGTTGGATCCTAATGTACAGCACCCTCAGTAACCAATACAGGATCAATAGTTGGATCCTAATGTACAGCACCCTCAGTAACCAATACAGGATCAATAGTTGGATCCTAATGTACAGCACCCTCAGTAACCAATACAGGATCAATAGTTGGATCCTAATGTACAGCACCCTCAGTAACCAATACAGGATCAATAGTTGGATCCTAATGTACAGCACCCTCAGTAACCAATACAGGATCAATAGTTGGATCCTAATGTACAGCACCCTCAGTAACCAATACAGGATCAATAGTTGGATCCTAATGTACAGCACCCTCAGTAACCAATACAGGATCAATAGTTGGATCCTAATGTACAGCACCCTCAGTAACCAATACAGGATCAATAGTTGGATCCTAATGTACAGCACCCTCAGTAACCAATACAGGATCAATAGTTGGATCCTAATGTACAGCACCCTCAGTAACCAATACAGGATCAATAGTTGGATCCTAATGTACAGCACCCTCAGTAACCAATACAGGATCAATAGTTGGATCCTAATGTACAGCACCCTCAGTAACCAATACAGGATCAATAGTTGGATCCTAATGTACAGCACCCTCAGTAACCAATACAGGATCAATAGTTGGATCCTAATGTACAGCACCCTCAGTAACCAATACAGGATCAATAGTTGGATCCTAATGTACAGCACCCTCAGTAACCAATACAGGATCAATAGTTGGATCCTAATGTACAGCACCCTCAGTAACCAATACAGGATCAATAGTTGGATCCTAATGTACAGCACCCTCAGTAACCAATACAGGATCAATAGTTGGATCCTAATGTACAGCACCCTCAGTAACCAATACAGGATCAATAGTTGGATCCTAATGTACAGCACCCTCAGTAACCAATACAGGATCAATAGTTGGATCCTAATGTACAGCACCCTCAGTAACCAATACAGGATCAATAGTTGGATCCTAATGTACAGCACCCTCAGTAACCAATACAGGATCAATAGTTGGATCCTAATGTACAGCACCCTCAGTAACCAATACAGGATCAATAGTTGGATCCTAATGTACAGCACCCTCAGTAACCAATACAGGATCAATAGTTGGATCCTAATGTACAGCACCCTCAGTAACCAATACAGGATCAATAGTTGGATCCTAATGTACAGCACCCTCAGTAACCAATACAGGATCAATAGTTGGATCCTAATGTACAGCACCCTCAGTAACCAATACAGGATCAATAGTTGGATCCTAATGTACAGCACCCTCAGTAACCAATACAGGATCAATAGTTGGATCCTAATGTACAGCACCCTCAGTAACCAATACAGGATCAATAGTTGGATCCTAATGTACAGCACCCTCAGTAACCAATACAGGATCAATAGTTGGATCCTAATGTACAGCACCCTCAGTAACCAATACAGGATCAATAGTTGGATCCTAATGTACAGCACCCTCAGTAACCAATACAGGATCAATAGTTGGATCCTAATGTACAGCACCCTCAGTAACCAATACAGGATCAATAGTTGGATCCTAATGTACAGCACCCTCAGTAACCAATACAGGATCAATAGTTGGATCCTAATGTACAGCACCCTCAGTAACCAATACAGGATCAATAGTTGGATCCTAATGTACAGCACCCTCAGTAACCAATACAGGATCAATAGTTGGATCCTAATGTACAGCACCCTCAGTAACCAATACAGGATCAATAGTTGGATCCTAATGTACAGCACCCTCAGTAACCAATACAGGATCAATAGTTGGATCCTAATGTACAGCACCCTCAGTAACCAATACAGGATCAATAGTTGGATCCTAATGTACAGCACCCTCAGTAACCAATACAGGATCAATAGTTGGATCCTAATGTACAGCACCCTCAGTAACCAATACAGGATCAATAGTTGGATCCTAATGTACAGCACCCTCAGTAACCAATACAGGATCAATAGTTGGATCCTAATGTACAGCACCCTCAGTAACCAATACAGGATCAATAGTTGGATCCTAATGTACAGCACCCTCAGTAACCAATACAGGATCAATAGTTGGATCCTAATGTACAGCACCCTCAGTAACCAATACAGGATCAATAGTTGGATCCTAATGTACAGCACCCTCAGTAACCAATACAATACGGATCAATAGTTGGATCCTAATGTACAGCACCCTCAGTAACCAATACGGGATCAATAGTTGGATCCTAATGTACAGCACCCTCAGTAACCAATACAGGATCAATAGTTGGATCCTAATGTACAGCACCCTCAGTAACCAATACAGGATCAATAGTTGGATCCTAATGTACAGCACCCTCAGTAACCAATACAGGATCAATAGTTGGATCCTAATGTACAGCACCCTCAGTAACCAATACAGGATCAATAGTTGGATCCTAATGTACAGCACCCTCAGTAACCAATACAATACGGATCAATAGTTGGATCCTAATGTACAGCACCCTCAGTAACCAATACAGGATCAATAGTTGGATCCTAATGTACAGCACCCCCAGTAACCAATACGGATCAATAGTTGGATCCTAATGTACAGCACCCTCAGTAACCAATACAGGATCAATAGTTGGATCCTAATGTACAGCACCCTCAGTAACCAATACAGGATCAATAGTTGGATCCTAATGTACAGCACCCTCAGTAACCAATACAATACGGATCAATAGTTGGATCCTAATGTACAGCACCCTCAGTAACCAATACAGGATCAATAGTTGGATCCTAATGTACAGCACCCCCAGTAACCAATACGGATCAATAGTTGGATCCTAATGTACAGCAC
The DNA here is from genome assembly GCA_032718475.1 of Nemertoderma westbladi. NCBI lineage: Eukaryota > Metazoa > Xenacoelomorpha > Nemertodermatida > Nemertodermatidae > Nemertoderma > Nemertoderma westbladi. The sequence continues at coordinate 6,154 of JAUCBJ010003846.1, forward strand.
CCTCAGTAACCAATACAGGATCAATAGTTGGATCCTAATGTACAGCACCCTCAGTAACCAATACAGGATCAATAGTTGGATCTAATGTACAGCACCCTCAGTAACCAATACGGGATCAATAGTTGGATCCTAATGTACAGCACCCTCAGTAACCAATACGGGATCAATAGTTGGATCCTAATGTACAGCACCCTCAGTAACCAATACAGGATCAATAGTTGGATCCTAATGTACAGCACCCTCAGTAACCAATACAATACGGATCAATAGTTGGATCCTAATGTACAGCACCCTCAGTAACCAATACAGGATCAATAGTTGGATCCTAATGTACAGCACCCCCAGTAACCAATACGGATCAATAGTTGGATCCTAATGTACAGCACCCACAGTAACCAATACAGGATCAATAGTTGGATCCTAATGTACAGCACCCTCAGTAACCAATACAGGATCAATAGTTGGATCCTAATGTACAGCACCCTCAGTAACCAATACGGGATCAATAGTTGGATCCTAATGTACAGCACCCTCAGTAACCAATACAGGATCACTAGTTGGATCCTAATGTACAGCACCCTCAGTAACCAATACAGGATCAATAGTTGGATCCTAATGTACAGCACCCTCAGTAACCAATACAGGATCAATAGTTGGATCCTAATGTACAGCACCCTCAGTAACCAATACAGGATCAATAGTTGGATCCTAATGTACAGCACCCTCAGTAAACAATACGGGATCAATAGTTGGATCCTAATGTACAGCACCCTCAGTAACCAATACGGATCAATAGTTGGATCCTAATGTACAGCACCCTTAGTAACCAATACAGGATCAATAGTTGGATCCTAATGTACAGCACCCTCAGTAACCAATATGGATCAATAGTTGGATCCAAATATACAGCACCCCCAGTAACCAATACAGGATCAATAGTTGGATCCTAATGTACAGCACCCTCAGTAACCAATACAGGATCAATAGTTGGATCCTAATGTACAGCACCCTCAGTAACCAATACGGATCAATAGTTGGATCCAAATGTACAGCACCCTCAGTAACCAATACGGATCAATAGTTGGATCCAAATGTACAGCACCCTTAGTAACCAATACAGGATCAATAGTTGGATCCTAATGTACAGCACCCTCAGTAAACAATACGGGATCAATAGTTGGATCCTAATGTACAGCACCCTCAGTAACCAATACGGATCAATAGTTGGATCCTAATGTACAGCACCCTCAGTAACCAATACAGGATCAATAGTTGGATCCTAATATACAGCACCCCCAGTAACCAATACAGGATCAATAGTTGGATCCTAATGTACAGCACCCTCAGTAACCAATACAGGATCAATAGTTGGATCCTAATGTACAGCACCCTCAGTAACCAATACGGATCAATAGTTGGATCCAAATGTACAGCACCCTTAGTAACCAATACAGGATCAATAGTTGGATCCTAATGTACAGCACCCTCAGTAACCAATATGGATCAATAGTTGGATCCTAATGTACAGCACCCTCAGTAACCAATACAGGATCAATAGTTGGATCCTAATGTACAGCACCCTCAGTAACCAATACAGGATCAATAGTTGGATCCTAATATACAGCACCCCCAGTAACCAATACAGGATCAATAGTTGGATCCTAATGTACAGCACCCTCAGTAACCAATACAGGATCAATAGTTGGATCCTAATGTACAGCACCCTCAGTAACCAATACGGATCAATAGTTGGATCCAAATGTACAGCACCCTCAGTAACCAATACGGATCAATAGTTGGATCCTAATGTACAGCACCCCCAGTAACCAATACAGGATCAATAGTTTCTATTTTATACTAGAGACCAGGTACAATTAGAGACCAGGTACAATTAGAGACCAGGTACAATTAGAGACCAGGTACAATTAGAGACCAGGTACAATTAGAGACCAGGTACAATTAGAGACCAGGTACAATTAGAGACCAGGTACAATTAGAGACCATATCATTTTTACTTTCTCGATAAATAAATATTATTTAATGGCATTTAATAGTGATCTGATCTGTATATAATTAATTACTGTTATTGCTGTGAGTATAGGCGTCGCCGTAGTGAATCGGGCTAAAACAATTGCGGAACTTCGGTAGCCGATGTGTGAACTTCGTCGGAAGTTAGCGCTTATCGGTCGACTCACGTCTGAGTCCGGCCGCATCCAACGTCATTCGCGCGGCCGCGCACACACCGCGCAACTCCTCAACCAACGTCTCGTACCGGTATGCGACCCGGACGTCCGGTACGTTGGTCCGATCCAACTTGTTACCGGCGGGCCCCTCCTTCGTGTAATCATCCCCGAGCCAATGCCGCTTCCAGGCGTGCGGGAACCCGCTCATAACCACGCTGTTCCGCGCGAACTCAGACATATCCGTGGTGGAGAGCTTCCAGACCTGTGTCGCGATGGAGTACTCCTCCATCAACGGCTCCTTGGTGTAGTGGAACTGTAGGGGATCATCGGTGGACAAGGCCACAACCAATCCGCGCGCGAAGTACTCTTGTATGGGGTTGCGATGGTAGTTGAGGAACAGTGAATTGTTGGAGAGCGGCGACATGGCGATGCCGATCTGAGCGAGGTAGTAGAGGTACTGTAGGACGGGGGTCTTACGGAGCACCAACCCGTGGGAGATGTTCTCGGCGACCATGAATCCCGCGACGAGATGATGCACCGAACCAGCCTCTCCGCAATGCGGACGGAACGCGAAGGTGTTGATGTTGAGCTTCCGACGGAGGTAGTTGAGCACGACGAGGTTGCAGTAGGTGTAGTAGAGGTAGTAGATGTAGGAGGGGTTCTCGGTGGAGGTCCACTCGCGGGGTAGAGGACTCCCGGAGTGGAACCGGTGCGGCTCCGGTTTGGATTCGTCGTCGACCGAGTCGAACCCGATGACGTGGCCGAGGAACTGATGGAGTTCGGGGTGGGAGTTGGGCCTCGCGGTCACCTCGAACAACGGCAGGAAGATGTTGCGAAGCACCTCTTCGAAGTTGTCCACAAGGCCGTTGGTGCGGTATACGTCGTATAGCCGAGGTATCTGTATGAGCCACCGGACGTTGGGACTGTAGACGCGATGTTTGACCGCCCACCTCGCCAACTTGTCCCATTCGTCCAAACTCTTCCCGTATATCGACAACCGCAGCTCCGCGTACTGGTACTTTGACTCCTCCAGATCGTCTGCGACTTCCTTTATCAACTCAGCGAAGTACCGCCCCTCGACTAGGTTGTCCGTCTTTATGAATATGTCTCGGAGTTGGGAGGCCCCGATGGGGTTGTACTTGTCGTTGAACTTATCGAAGCGATGGAAGGTGTTCCGGTCTGCGTGGACGTCGAGGGAGTCCACGGACAGGTCGTATGGGGTGATGTTGAGATCGTTGAAAACACCCTGATGATAATGTGTAATGAAATTATAAATAATTGAAGAACGCGGTGAGTCACTTCTTAGCAAATGTTTGCTGAAAATATTTAGATAATAATTAAATGTTAATCATATTCATCGATGTTTTTTCACGTTAAATTAAACTACTAATTAATAAAAAGTTAATCCAGATTTTGAACTGTAATAGTCGTAATTTAGTATGAATGAAACCCAAGAGAGATCCAACCATTCACTAACCTGCAACGTCTTCGCCTCTCCGCCCTTCTCGATAACCAATTCGTTAGAGTGTCGCTTCAGTTTCCTCTTCATAAATCGGAGTAAATGTTTTTGGTTCATGCAGCTCGAGGCGTGGATGTGATTGTCTACCTTGCGGATGTTGTAGAAGTCCCTATGGGGGATGGACTTCTGGGAGGCGACCTCTCTGGTCTCGTTGAGCAGACAGTGAAGCGTAAAGCGACTCGCGAGGTAACTGAGTCGCTTGTAGGTGAAGGTCTTCAAGGGCCCGTTGGCCGTCATGGCGACCAACACGTTAAGGTCTACCATGAAGGAAGCCACGTCAGGAAACGGGAAGTTCAACGGCGCTGCCTCGTTGCCGGAAGAGGAATCGTAGACGGCGAATACGCCGGACTCCAGGCGGAACTCCAGGTTCTGGTCCTTGTGGAACACGACGGAGAAGGGCTGGTTGGGGTCCGCGGGGGGTTTCATTGTGTGGCACTGCATCGAAGAACCGAGTTCGAACTCCGAGTCCACGATATTAATCGACGGATTATCCGAACCGCTGCCTCCGCCGACTGTCTTTAAGAAACTCGACGTCGTCTTGGGGAACTTTTGTAACGATAGTGTCATATACTTCTCCCGGATGCGAAGCGCTTGAACGAGAAAGCGCGACAACTCTCCGGCGTCTTCGTCGCCGGTCTTCAGCCGAAGATCTGGGATCAACTTCCTCGTGGATATGGTCGTCAACGGGCTCGAACGCGCGCTCGCGCTAGTGGTGGGAACCCCGGGAAACGAGTAGGGGCTGCAGTTGCGTCGCATTTCGATGGGTTGGGGAGGGGCGCTGCCGCCCCACAGCTGGTACGGTTCGCATCCCGATATAGTGACACGTTGGAACTCCTCAATCTCGCAATCCTCTATAAGGGAGGCCACCGGAAGTGGATTGGACGTTTCCGTCTCCTTTAGATGATCCAACAAGGTCGCCACTCTACTTCCCCTCACCGAAGACGCGTCGTTCGCCCATTCGTGCTGTTTCTGACCGAACTGGCTCCGCAACGCCTCCTCCTCCACTTCCGCTTTGTTGAAGAGTTTATCCGCGTATTTGTCCAGTTCCGAATCGTACGCGGAGGGCTGGTGCCGCGGGAACGAGACCCCGGGGGCCAACGGACTCAGCAACGTGTTGGTCTCCGCGTCAATGTCTCGACCGCTCAGCGGGGAGCAGTTCAAGATTAGTGTCTGGGGAGGGGCCGATTTACTGGAGGCATTGGTCGCAGTCGTAGTCGCAGTCGCGCGAGTTGCCATTAGGGATCGCAAATAAAACAAATAAAGGTAATTGCTCAAATTATGTTTTTCCTTCAATAACGGCGATTGATTATATATTACTAATAAATGACTCGAGAACCAAGATGCGTGACGACAATGAGGTTATCAAACACTTTTACCTACTTAAATAAAGTATTTATTTGCCTATTGTTATTGACTATCCTATACTGCTATATGTAATATGGTGCAAGGTCCAGAAAGGCGAGTTGTTGCAGTATGGCAAGACAGTAAAATGCGATAGGAATGTAGTAACGAATAAAGATATCCCAGTTAAATATATTCGTACCTCCTGCATTCCACATTACCCAGTAATGCTGTAATTAATTGAGTTATAAGCACGGCTTTTCGGTCTAAATTCAAAAGATACCCTATCGTACCGATAATTCTGTAGGCTAATAATATAATAATGATAATGATAATACCGACACCAGGTTACGGCGTTTAGCTGTTTACGTAATTAGCAAATGTTCTGATCTGTTTCTGTCATCAACCAGTCAAAAGAAAGTGGCGCACATTGGCCGCAAGTGAAAATAGTGATCTTCAGCGCAGGTTGACCGCAGGTGAAATAATGTGTAGTTTATTGATTTGGTTAGAAAACACCGCCCTGTAACCTGCTCTAGGTTACCTTTAAAGTTTTTAATTAAATTCAATTAATTTTTCCAACTCACGCGTGACACTTCGTGTCATCAGAAAATAACACTATATTACCGTTCATGGTGTATATTATTAGGTATTATTATTTATTAATGCTAGCTTTATTTATTTTCTTTTGACTGTCTTTTGACTCGATAGTGTGAACGCGGCCTTAGACGATGGCGTGGATGGTCGTAGAGCGAGTAGGGTAATTAAATCATATATATAAATCATATAATTATTGTTAACTTCACTATCGCTACACCTACAATTAGTGTAATTAATAAACTAATAACTACAAACATTATGTAGAGTCAATAATTAATTATTCTTAAGAAATACCAACTGATATATAAACTTCAACTTATTTACTGCGATTTAAGTAAATTATACTATTAAACTCTGGTTAAACTCTTAATTAAACTCTGGTCCTCCATTGCCCTGCCTACAATCATCTATAGTGCAAGGTTTATGGTTGGACGAATGACGAGCGGGGATAGAAACAAACTTGATACATACCATCGAAAGGCACTGAGGGGTCTTCTACATTTGGGAACGTATGCTAGTAACTCGATAATATACAAACTGATGAAATGCCGACCTCTGATGCATTTGCAGCTTCTATAGGCACTATAATTCGCATATCTACGTGCCCTAATGCAATCTTTCAAAGTCTATTGCGTATATCACTTCACAGGAACGCAAGACGAGCAGATTCCAGAAGTCAAAATCATTATATCGGGATTGGATCAACATATTATAATTGCCGTGAGTCATTTCCTGTTCCCTGCATAGTCTCTTTACTCACATACCAATACAGCAAATTGGATCTCATCTCTCGACTGAACCTGGGTTCCCTGTCCGTCGGTGAGACAGCTCAGTGTGACTTCATTAATAATTGTTACAACGATATTTATAGTACATCCCCATTCAACACCCGACATAGTCGAATAATCGAATTTTTCAACACAATATAAGTGAGCCATCTACCTACAGCTCTATACCGTAACATTTTAATTATTTATCAGTGTCAACAGAAAATTTATACTTCATGTCTGTCAAGTCTGATAATTACGAACTAACTTTAATCTATGTCTTATTAATTTAATGTTATACCGGTACTTTTTATCAGGTGTGTACAAAAATTTTAATTATATATCATTTTAGATGATTAAATAAATAAATAATAATAAAATAATAATAATAACTATATTAGATAGCCAAATAAGTAATCATCATCATACGGTGGTGATTTCCGGCCATTTACTACTTTTTTAGTATTTTTTTTATTTTTTTCCAAAGTATTTTTTTCATTTTTTTCTAAAGTTTTTTTTTCATTTATTGGATAATGTTTCTTAGCTGTTCAATATTATTATAATATTATGTGTTGTAATGGTTTTTCTGTATTGAAATGACCCAATGTTAAATAGCTAATTTATATTACTGTAATGGAAGAGGCTTTTCATGACTATTTTGATCACGGCTATTCGTATGACGAAATTAGGAAACTTTGCATGGAAAACCACAATGTGATTGTGTCTACAAGGACAATTCGACCTCACATATAGTGGCAGCAATTAAACGAATGAAGAAGTAGAAGTTTAATTGCTGCCACTATATGTGGGATGTCTCTACATTAAATTGTTTTATAAGGTTAAGTCGATGCATGTGACGTCGACATGTGGCATGCTTGCAATAGCAAGCATGCCTAGCATAACTTGGAAGGGGAACCAGTCCAACCACACCTCACCTCTACTCAAAGGCAGCATTGTAATGAACCAGACTAATAAGCCAGCTTGGTTATTGTGTTTAGCTTACACAAAATGATTGGCCGAGTACATAATCATGATTCTTCCGTTGATAATTTCGTTGAGGTGTTGACATGATAAATTAATTATCTCAGTATCAATACTATCGGCATAAGGTAAGTTTTAATATTTCTTACAAATTGGGTCGTCTCCACGCCTAAAATATTTCTGATATTACTTTATTGAGTTTAACATGTTACCTATAACATGAGTTTATTGATTTCCTTGTTGGTTAAGTAAATTAAATATTATGCGATATTTAATTTATTTATTTTTGCTAGAAATTTGTGATGTTTGTATATTTGTGAATAATCGCTTCCAGTTCTATTTTGTGTTACATTAAAAATACATATAACATATTACTTTTAAAACACAAATTGTATGTTAATACCTCTGTCTTTCATCAATCCTGTGTGCGCCTTTGGGTTGGGTTGGTGCAGATTAAGAGGGAGGTGAAGAGGGAGCTTTTCCCTCTCTTTGATTTATTTGGTTAAATTTCTTAGATACCGAGTTTGTGATACAGTAGAATCGCTCAATATTATTATGTATCTTATAACTGAGCCTCGTGCTGCGCGAAGGCCCCACGAACGTGTATAACAGAGTGTATCACAGAGTGTATAACAGAGTGTATCACAGAGTGTCTTAATTAGGAGCCCGCTCGACAGGCGGGATACTTACTGTAAAAATCTGCGGGATACTTACTGTAAAAATCTCAGGATATATAACACTGACTGACTGACTGACTGATAATTATCAAGGTTCAGGCACTTCCTGCCTGGCGATTTTGTTGAAATTTTAAAAGTAAATTGCTTTGGTGGTTCATAATCGCGTTGCAAAATATCAGATCGATTCAATGTGTGGTATTCGATATATTTCGTTTTTTGAAATTATTTTGTCGCAAAATTAAAAGCAGTGGTAAAGTAACAACTCCTCCCTGAGCTGCTGCAGCAGCTAGCTGTGTAGTAATGGTTGAGTGCAGGGCTGCCTGAGATAGAATTCCCCCAAGGCATAATTTCTTGACTACACCCCTTCTGTTGCTGGCTGCTGGTTGAGTCTACACATCCTTCAGCTCTCAGGGATAGGCAGAAAATAGTTGAGTTGTCAATAAACAAAATAAAATATACCACTGCAGTAGGATTATATTATTATTCCACGCATCATTGGGCTGATTATTTTGTATAGGATATATGTAGAAAGTTCTTAAAAATAATATTCTTATTTTTTTTTATTACATAGGATTAACATCATTTTTTAGCTGAAGCATTAATAGTGCAAATTAATTTAATTATATTTTAATACCATTACTACATTGGCATACTGTAAGGTAAGTTTTAACATTTCTTACTAATAGTGGTGCGAGCATAAAACTCAAATCACGCAAATTTAAAAGAACCGGGTGTGTTGTCATAGCAATGTTTCATTTTTTATTATGTGGGCCGAGCCACAAAGTCAGCTAGCCCCACGCCTTATAGTTTAGACAATAATTGTTTAGTTTACTTACTGCTGACCGACAACGACAAGGTTTATTTGTAATAGTCTTGTAAATAGGATTCTTCCCCCGGGCTCCTTCCAGCCAGCTTGCTATATTTATTATATTTTATTGTTAATTACGCATATTGCTACGGAAACTAGGTAAAATTATAATCGTATAATTTTAAAAAAATGTTCTATAAATGTTGTTTTTTCCTAAAATTATTATTATTATAAGTAACTAAACCGTGTCACCATAATTCTGCCTTTGTATAGCTGTTTCATAGCTGTTTGGGCTAGTGATTTATGTTCTGGAACATATTTCCGACTCGGTACATGTTTAATTTGTATGGTACCTAGTGTTTACAATGGTAGTTAGTGTATTCATAACAATGGTACTGTAGCTAGTGTTTTTAAAAATACCAATAAATCGTATTATTATTATGAATATCCATAGTAAATTTGGTTTATCTTTATTTATTTATCAGTGAAAAGAGCCTAGTATTGAAAAAAATAAAATAACGTTATTTCTGCAACAATTTATTAAATAGATAATGAAAAAAATACAGTAGTTGCACAGATTCGGTCGTCCTTACCTTATGTTAGAGGCAATGAGTGCGGAAACTAAAAAAACAAGGAGAGCTACTTGTAACAAGTACGAAAAATAGAAAAGAAGGTCTCACCACTCATTTCCAGTATAGACCCCACAGAACTATACTCCTTACAGGCAAAGAGATAACTGGTAGGCCTACTCATTTAACGACCATTTAAGTAATAAAGCAAATATGCGCGCGCCCTGTTTGGTTAGTCCCTTAGCATTTGTGCCAAAACGAAATCTATCCTGGCCCGCCTGCAGGGGTAGAAACCCACGACCTCTGGAGCGATATTAATTCCATGAAATGTATTTAAATGCTACGCAAGGCTTGAAAAAATAATTGAATACGCGTGTTTGTATTAGAACACGATCTTTAAAAATACAAAGTATGCTCTCATGTTGTTCGTTCATTATGCTCAAATTAACAATAAACACAATATTGCAATGTTCTAGAGTTAATATACGGAAATAAAAACCTTCAGCGAATAAAACTGTAATAAATCACTTCTGCCTTATCCTTCAGCAAATTAACCTAATATAATAACCTCGGCCTGCGGCCTCGGTAATTATACAGGTTAATTTGCTTCTGGAACGGCATCAGTGATTATTCAGTTTTATTCGCTTCAGGTTATTATTTCCGTATAACTCTAGAACATTGCAATATTGTATGTATAATTTGAATGATTTATTATAATGACAGAGTTAAATTAACTACTTATTGAAGATCGAGAAAGTTCTCCATAGCAACAACCCATGGCGCCAGGTATGGTCATTGATTACCCCACATCTATTCCCGTAAAACTCAATCAATGTTTAATATAAATAAATAAATTATAAATTAATAATTAAGTGTCATAAACTTCTCCATAGCCTACTACTACTACCTTAAGCTCCCAATGTCACATGTAAATTATATATAATCGTAATAAAAGTTCCTGTACATTCAGCTTTATTGATATTTTTTACATAAATTATTTATAAATGTCATAGGAGTGGAGACAGGTGGGAAACTTGACGCAAATCCCATCTCGGCGAATTAATATTTCGCCTCAATGTTAAATTACTACCTTTGTGAAAGGGGCAGGTTACAGTAGCACGTTATTCTAACCAAAACAATAAACGAAAATCAATTATACAGGTTGCAGTTTTATATTTTTTGGATTAACAAGCTTCTATCTGCGTCGATTTTACCCTGGAGAAAGATGAACTTTGAATTCGTCGAAAGTTCCCCTACCTGCGGGAGTGAGTTATCGAGTACCAGTTCGATAGGTTGCTTTGATTTGGATTAGTGTTTTGTGTTGCCCTAAATAGGAAACAAAAGTTGTTGAGTTGTTTTGTTGTTCGAGTGATGGGCGAGCCACGAAGTAAGTGAAGCCTTAGCATAGGGGTACCATTAACGAGTTGTCTGTCTCTCAGTTGGTAACGGTAGTTTCAGACTATAGATAAAACCGAAATAAGTCGGCCAATCATTGATGAAACTAAACCAAACTTGGTAAACATGTGGTTGTCAAAGGTTTCGAAATTGTATACACAGACAGACTTCTATAGTTCCTCTGTAGGCCGCTAGGGGGCGAATTGACAGAAACGTAAAAGTAGCTGTAATTATCGAACCAACCATGGCATTCTTCTGAAACTTCGTCAGAGCATTGCTCGGATTACAGCTTTACAGTGTTAACCTTTCTCGGTTAGACGAATGACGTGCTGCGCGAAGGCCCCACGAACGTGTCCAGTCTGCATTCGGTGCTCTTGAATATCCACTGCCACTGCTCTAAGGGAAAGCTTATCTGCAAGAAAGTCCAGCTCACCTTGACGCATTGGGGACCCGAGTGTTAGGGTGCTAACTGAGGCTAGTCTAGTGACTTGCCTCAGGTTCACCAATGGCTTTGTTGGTCGGGGTGGAACATGAGAGTAGCATCCAACTCCAGAATCCCTCTCCCCCTCACAATCTGGCCTCCCTGGTGACCCAGGGTTTGGGCCAGAAAGGTCATCAGGAAAGGGACTCAAAGATTCGTTTGCCGCTCTCTCTCCAGTAGGGGGTGAGACAGGCAGCCGGTCAGGAGATAACTGACGCCTGTGAGGCCGATTGTGTCCAGTCATTCCACTGACCTCTAGTGGTTGGACCTCCGCATTACTAATGTAATCCATGGTGGGGGTTGGGGGTTCTTTTTCGCCGAGTCAGCTCTCGGGGCAAATACCACACCCTGGTTTGCCATTCCACAGGGTGTGTGTCGCAGTGGAATCAGATATGAGGCCCATCACCCATATCTACTCTGATTCACATAACCCACCATCGGCTGTGCAGCTCATCTGCTGGGCCATGTCCTGTACCCCTGCTGCCAGGTGCAGGTTGCCGTGAAGTGCATTCAATTAATTGGACATTGGGGGGAACCGATGTCGTTGGTGGTGCTGTGGGTACCGATGTCGTTGGGGGTGCTGGGGGTACCGATGTTGTTGGGGGTGCTGGGGGTAGAACACTCTACAGTACTTCTGACCTTCAATTTGTAGATCACCATCTGCCTGATCAGGTTATATACCCCACAACCCCAGCAGCCGAGTATATGGATCCCTAATCCAGGACCAAGGGCGTCCCTATCCCAGAACGAAGTTTTTATAGTTACGACTTTCTAGTTACAGGACCAGATTAACCTTTATTAAGAGCGTCTATGCAGCCAAAGGTGGCACCTCCTTTATGCTGCATGGAGGGGAGGTGGCAAGTTTTCTTGATCAATGACCTAGAATACCTGACCTAACCTTAACCTGACAGCGTGATATTTGAAATATGAATTTTAAATTTCACGGAATTATAAAAAAACCTCAGATCAATTATAAATAGTATTTTTTTTCTTCTATCCATGTCCCAGAATATAGTGTCGTAATTCAGTGACACGCCCCCCCCCCCCTAATTTTTTTACAAATCGTGATGAGATTGCATGAAATTTGAAACAGAGATAGTTTCACCTCCCGACCACTGACTGGGTGAGCCAGAATTTTTATTTTTGCTTTCAATCTTTAGCTACAAGCGTTTAAAAAATGTGTCTCCAGCGATATTACACCAGTTACACCGCAGTTATTCTTCTACCTTATAGCTGTTTGTTAATATTGGAGGAAAGCGGGCCCTGCAAGGATTCTAAATATGTAACACAATTTGAATTTCGTTGAAAAATAGCTGAGCTATGAGCGTTCAAATGTTGCATTGTTTTGCACCGGCGTGAGGCTATTTTATTTATTTAATAAATGCATCATATTCTGGAATTTTTTGTCTATCCAAATACGTAGCTGGGCATACATCTTTAATCTTACTATTACGTAGCTACTCATACATCATACATTTAAAAAATGTTCCAGAATATGGTTTATTTATTAAATAGAATACAATAGCCTCGCGCCGGTGCAAAACCAGGCAACATTTGAACGCTCATATCTCAGCTATTTTTCAACGAAATTCAAATTGTGTTACATATTTGGAATCCTTGCATGACCAGCTTTCCATTGGTACCAACAAACAACTATAAGATAGAAGAATAACTGCGGTGTAACTGGTGTAATATCGCTGGAGACACTTTTTTTAAACGCTTGTAGCTAAAGATTGAAAGCAAAAATAAAAATTCTGGCTCACCCAGTCCAGTGGTCGGGAGGTGAAACTATCTCTGTTTCAAATTTAATGCAATCTCATTACGATTTGTAGAAAAATTAGGGGGGGGGGGGGGGGGGGGGGGGTGTGTCACTGAATTACGACACTATATTCTGGGACATGGTGTATTTGTAGTGGAAACGCAAAATTTGGCCTAAAAAGTATTATGTATCAATTTTTATTTTTAAATTGCTTATTAAAAAACACTAGCTATAACAAACTTCTACTTAATATTTGAAGTAGGCCCTAATATGTAATAATTAACTCAAAGTACTGTACATGTAGATACTGAGATATCATAAAAAAATTGGTAGATACTGTACTAATGTTTATGTATAACTAAACTATATATTTACAAATTACAAATAAACCTCGTTTACAAATAAAATTTGTAAAATAAAAAAATTTAGAACAAGAAATTTGTTCAATTTGAAACAAAAGGAAAACTGGAAATTAATTTTCTGAGGCGCCAATCCTGGTAAGGCCTCCCACTATATGATTGTCATGATTGTATTCCTAGCAACTTATTGATTCGCCCACATTGTATTAGCACCTGGAGTCCCCCCCGTCTCTGTTATATACCTAACCGCCGCGTTTTCAATGATATCGAACGGCCGATAGAGAAACAGTAGACTATAGAGGAACAGTAGACGACAGACGATGTCTCGACAGCGATGTATATGTCCGTGTAGCTCTCCCAGAAGCGTCAGTGCGAATAATTCCCCGCGAACCCAGAAACGACCCGATCATCTCACAATCGGGCGGGGGCCGCGTTTCTGGATGAAAGACACGAGCCGGAGACAGTCGGCGGTGGAGATAATCGAGCGCCGAACCAATCGGTTCCCGCCGGCGGTGTTACCGCGAAACTGCGGCTCAGAATTCGCGGACGTAGGAATCCATCATCAGATACGCGACACGGAGCACCACAACCCTTCCTTCTGGCTGTCGCCTCTAGGATACAGGAACGGATGGACCTTGGGAAAAAAGCAAGGCAGAGAACCGCCCCTATCCGCCAAACCTCCGGACAAAAGAACGCTGCCAACCGTGACAAAGAGAAAGAGCTCCCCCACTGGGATACAAGACAGTCTGGATCTAGAACCTCCAATTAGGTATCACAAGAGGAGGATTCTAATTAAGTGTCTGTTTATTTTTTGCGTGTTGTTAGCTATTGGGACAGCAGCCGGTCTAATGTCGGGGATCATTACACCTACAACGTGGATGTTCGTTCTGTACGGTAGCATACTACAGTGTATACCAAACATACCTTGGTGATTAACTCTTCAAAATCGCTTACCGTATCGACTTTTGTTTTCAATAAAAAGTCAGTAAATCTGTGTGAGGCCATTAACAAACACGCATTTTTTGCTGTATTAGTATTACTCAATTTCAGTTCTATCGAATGATCCATATTTTTTACAATTCAAAATATGAAAACTGGGAGACGCGAACATTATTAATTAATAAATTTGGCAATAAGTAGGATCTTTCTCTCAAGTAGCTAGTTTATCAAATTTTCGACAGTTCGATTATTTGATTATCATTCTGGAATCCGAATATTATCTTCACTAATATTATAACTTTTTTGTTGGGCACAGCTTTTGCAAATCTTCGGCAATGACGTCCAGGTGGGTGGGACCGAACTGGTGATCTCTGGGTTGGAAGTCTGAGGCTCTAACCATTCAGCTGGTGGCTCAGGTAAAAGATAGACCTGGAAAATCGGAAATAATATTTGATACTGTACCTTGTATGTTTGCCATTTACCTCCTCATGGCCTCTCATCTGTCAACTCCATCATATTATGTGCTCAACCCTACAGTACTTGGCCGTCTTTAACCACTCGCTACATCAAAAGCTGTGTCCAACAAAAAAGTTATAATAACGAACCTGCCTATTAATAGGCCAGGGTAGTTCTTGTCAAGAGTTGAGCCGTTCAAAAACACGATGTGGTTGTGTGTGTGTGTATATATATGTATAACCATCTTAAAAACTCAAGCAGGTACGCAAAAATTTTAATAACAAACTCTCCATAAATTTTGGTTGCGCACAAGACTGTATATTTTTTGTGGCGTTTCGATCAAGGGTACCTGAAAAATAGCGGTTTTGCAAATTTAAAGTCGAATTTCACCGATTTCAACTCGTCGAGTATGCACCAACTTTTTTATTTGAGATATTCAGTCATCTGAGCAACATATTTGAATATCAAATATGCGCCAAAATTTGTTAGTCCGGCAAAAAAAAACGCACAAATTCGTCTAAAAGAGTAAATTATTTAGTTGCGGAATAATATGATTCAACTAGAAAAGCCAGCCAGCTGGCTGTAAGGAGACCCTCCATAGACAAACGTAGTGTTAGTTGGGTCCCTTCTCATTCATTATCATCAACTCCCTCCCACCTAACATAGCAGTGAGTAACCTTATAGATTATTGTCATATGATTCACTGGGAAGAGCTATTCATCTGGTGGGGTAATACATTATACACGAAGTGGGGCCTTCGCGCAGCACGTGACTTAAATTTAATTTAAGTACTAATTCGAAAGTATTACTGTATTAGCAAATTTTAAGCAGATTTCGCCTAATCACTTTTTACCTCTTTCATTTCTATTCAGACATTTCTGACTCTAGCGGTATAGTGAGAACTGAAGATGGATTAGGGTCTCCAGCCCCACAAAGACACAGCCTATGGATGAATAGTACATACGTACATCGGCCAAGTTTCATCTTGAATAACGGATAACGAAATGAGAGACGGATCTCACTTTCAGAAATTTCGTCGTATAGCGGCAGACCGATTAAATCTCCCCCCCCCCCCCCCCCCCCCACAAAGACGCAGCATGTGGTCCAGAATATATGGCAAGATTCAGCTTAAACTGATTAAAATCAATGAGACGGGAGAATCTATTCACTTTCAGGCATAAAGTAGTCCTATAGCGGGTGACTGTTGAACTGATTTTCAACAAAACAAATTTTCAACTTGGCAGCTTTAAATTCGACAAAGTTATAAGCATGTCAATATCATAACGACGACAACGATTTCACTTTCAGACATTTGGCCCTCTAGCGGCAGACTGGAGAACTGCAGATGGATTCGCCTCCTTTGAAAGTCACAGCTAATGGTCTAATACATATCTGCCAAGTTTCAGCTTAAACGGATTAAAAGCAAAGAAATGGGAGGGCATTTAATGTTTAGACATGTGGCCCTCTAGCGGGAGACCATTGCACTGATGGTGTCTGAAAGTCTCTCAAAAATCTCAACTTTAGCTCATATTGATACCTACAAATTTTCAACTTGGCAGCTTTAAATCCGACAAAGTTATTAGCATGTCAAAATCGTAACGACGACAACGATTTCACTTTCAGACCTTTGGCCCTCTAGCGGCAGACTGGAGAACTGCAGATGGATTCGCCTCCTTTGAAAGTCACAGCTAATGGTCTAATACATATCTGCCAAGTTTCAGCTTAAACGGATTAAAAGCAAAGAAATGGGAGGGCATTTAATGTTTAGACATGTGGCCCTCTAGCGGGAGACCATTGCACTGATGGTGTCTGAAAGTCTCTCAAAAATCTCAACTTTTGCTCATATTGATACCTACAAATTTTCAACTTGGCAGCTTTAAATCCGACAAAGTTATTAGCATGTCAAAATCGTAACGACGACGACGACGACGACGACAACGACGACGACGACACGACGACGACGACACGACGACGACGACGACGACAACTATTTGCATAAATTTACCCACCCCCTAACAGTGTCAATTCGCTAAGGCTCCGCCAACTTCGTGGCTCGCCCCACAAACTTACAGTTGATATTTGATTACTGTCTGGGTTAGAGTGAGATAGTAATAAATTTGGCAAGTAAAATACTTCTCTGCAGTTTGGGCTATCCATTAAATAAATAGTAGTAGCTTACTAGGCCCACATGAGTACCCCACATGAGCAGCTGGAGTTTCTATCGTTGAGTTGATGGCAATTATCGTGTTTTTATTTTCGCTCACTCATGGTACTGGTTTGAGGGGCAGGTTCGTTTAAAGCCAGCTTGCTGGCTTTCTAGTAATATGAAACCATTCATTGACCCATAACACCAATAAAAAATCGTCACTGACGAGTATATAGCTAAGTGTAGTAGCTATAATATAGTAGATAGTAAGTAGCCTTAGTGTACTGACACTGAGCTAAGAGGGGTGGGGGGGGGTCAATATTTGCAAATATAGCCTAGTAATTGTTGTTTTGATTGTGACATGCTAATAACAGCTCGGATTTAGAACTGTCGAGTTGAAAATGTACATGATCAAAAGGACCTAAAGTTGTTATTTTTATGAGGCTTTCAGGCGCAATCAGTTCAATAGACTTCCGCCAGAGGACTATATGTCCTCCCATTTCTTTGCTTTTAATTGATAGAAGCTGAAACGTGGCCAATATGTACTATACCATCACATGTATCTTTCAAAGGAGGCAAATCTGTCTACTGTAGGCCTACAGTACAAGTCTCCAGTGTGCCGCTAGCGGACCGAGGGCGAAATGTAAGAAGATAAATACTTATACAGTACCACTTCGTTAATTATGGGGCGTTCAAGCTGAAAATTGTCAGTTATGTACTAGAACACATCTTGCGTCTTTGTGGGGGCAGTAATCGACATGCAGTTATTCTGTCTGCCGCTAGAGGGCAAACTGTCTGAAAATGATAATTTTCTCCAGTTTGTTTAATCCATTTTAACCTGTTTATGACGAATCTTGGAATATATGTATTATACCACATGTTGCATTTTAGGTAGGAAGGTGATAGGTCTGCAGTTCAACAGTCTGCCGCTAGACTACGTGGTTTGTTTACTATAGCTGAAAGAAGTGAGTTTCCTAGCAATCTTTGAACAAAGTGAAAATGCTAAAATAACAATGAAGGTGACAGAGAACCCAGATTTCGGAGTGGAGCTTACATGTGCTTGAAGTAACAGAAACTAAAAATAATTAATTATACAATAATTTATTTACCTTGTCGAGAAATTCCTGAAACTGTTCGAAGGAATCAACAAACTCCTGAAACTGTTTATCAGCTTTAATTTTATCTCGCTCGCCTTTTCCAAGCTTCTTTTTCTTTCCGTGTTTTCCCTTTTTCCCTTTTTTTCCTTTCCCCTTT
Source organism: Nemertoderma westbladi (assembly GCA_032718475.1). NCBI lineage: Eukaryota > Metazoa > Xenacoelomorpha > Nemertodermatida > Nemertodermatidae > Nemertoderma > Nemertoderma westbladi. Next base: position 24,385 of record JAUCBJ010003846.1, read on the forward strand.
TTGGACTTTTTCCCTGTCTTTGAGTCGCTGGCTATTCCTTCATTATCCTCAACCTTATTGCTAGTATCTTCTGATTGTTTTTCTATAACGTCTACATTAAGCTTGCTATCGGCATTATCATGTTTTTCCATTATCAGTAAGTTTTTCTACTGTAGGTATTATATTTATTATGGCCTAAGTCTTCAAATTACAATCTTTCTTTATTTGCTCACAAAAACAGTACTGTAAGTACACTACTGTATGTAAATGTGATTGTGGCGGCTGGAAAAAATGGGTTAATGGGGAAATTCATATTTACGCTTCATAACGGATTCCGGAAGATAATAACTGTATCTACAGTTCCGGGTGATAAATTTCGCACAAAGCGACCAGAAATTAGCGATAAATTTTCAAATCAAAAAACTCTTACACTTTTTCTAAATTTACATCGAAATATTTTCACCATTCGCTTTTGAAAACATGACTATAACTATATAGCAGGCCTACATTATAATTACACTTTAGTGGTTTATGACACTGACCCATTTTGCCCAGCCCTTACCGGTAGGCCTACTTTCTGTGTAATAATTTATTTAGTGAAATAATTCCTTTGGAAAATTAAAATGGAACACACAATTAAACAAGAAACGTAGAGTATAACTGAATAAAATATACCCCACTACTCTACTAAAGTTTATTTTTCATAAAGTTTTAAAAGATTATATGGCTTTGTGACTAATATATAATGACATCGCCCCAGTGCATTTTGCAAAGTTACAATAATACTTGCTTGTAAGATCGGCATAGCAATTTAATTACTCGTTAACAATTATTTATTGAGTTCGACTAACCGAAATAGTTGTTGACATCAGTGCCAAGTAACGGCAGGCATGGGGGGGATATTACGTTATAATCTATAATCGTGTCGAATCAATATAGATTTTTCCGACGAACCACACAAACGCAAGAATTTATACGCGCGCAATTATGCAGAAACATCCGCATTTTGGTGATGTCCAACTTATTACATTCCTATTGTGCTGATAGTATTCTAATTTAAACCGAAATCATTAATCATATACAGTATTTAGTGAGTGTAGTACAGTAGGTATACAGACACCTCCAATTCGATAATTAGTTCTCAAGATATTCCATATAATCATTGTCATCCTCAAACCCCAAAATAGTTCCCCCCAGGACCACAATACGTTGCAGTAAGTGGTACCCCCTGCCCATGGCACTGAAGTAATCATATTTGAAGCTAATATTAAGTAAGACCAAAAGTGACAAAGAATAATTAATAAATTATTCTTAGATTACATAGGGGAAACGAACTGTGGGACCAGTTCGCGACCGCTTCAGAACGCACCGCAACGATGTACGTAGGAAAGACAGACCGCATTCGCTACACATTTCCTTACTTTGCACCCCACACAACACATACCCACCCGTCCCATTCTCTGCTCGTCTGCCTCGACGCTGCAGAGACCGGGTGGACTGGAAACTCGCAGAGAAGTCGTACATTAGGGAAATGTCCCCTAGCATAAACATACAGTATGGAGACCCACCAAAACACCTATGTTGGTAAAGTAGGCCCTACAGTATACTCACCACACTCGCACACACAACATACCCCCACACACAACATTTTTTTATTATATATTTCTCGAAATAATTTCGGTATATTATTTGAATTTGATTCTTAATAATGTTGTGTGCTTAATTAAAATGCAAAATATTATTATACAGTAGTTAGACAGTCCCTAAATTTCCTCCTGCATAATTACCCTCCACCCCCCTCTCACCCCCATCATATTTGCACTTTGGTTTATTACGTAGTTAGCACAGCTGTCACAGCTGTAGTACTGCCCTGCTAGTTAGTTACCGGTAATGCCTTTTACTGTAACTGTCATTTCGATGTTTAAACATTTAGACGTTGAATAAAGGCATGTTGACCGCAATATACGTCATAAATTATTATTTATTAATAATTCTTGGTAGCTTTTTGTCTTACTGGGGATATCACACAAGAGGCGCTTGGTCTTACTGGGGATATCACACAAGAGGCGCTTGGTCTTACTGGGGATATCACACAAGAGGCGCTTGGTCTTACTGGGGATATCACACAAGAGGCGCTTGGTCTTACTGGGGATATCACACAAGAGGCGCTTGGTCTTACTGGGGATATCACACAAGAGGCGCTTGGTCTTACTGGGGATATCACACAAGAGGCGCTTGGTCTTACTGGGGATATCACACAAGAGGCGCTTGGTCTTACTGGGGATATCACACAAGAGGCGCTTGGTCTTACTGGGGATATCACACAAGAGGCGCTTGGTCTTACTGGGGATATCACACAAGAGGCGCTTGGTCTTACTGGGGATATCACACTAGAGGGGCCACTTTTTCTCGGCTCTAGTTGGCCTCAAGTTGGCTCACCTTATTGCTCTATAATAAAATAATTGTAATGTTACTAGAATTAAACAAGTTAAAGCCATAGGGTTTCGAGCGCAACCACCTTTAGGTTAACATCACAAAACTAAAGTAGGCCTATTTAATTTAACCAATATTATATAGCAAAAAAAACGTATAGAATAACATGTTAGGTGTTGTACTTACAATCTAAATAATAGCAAAACCAATCAGTTCTGAATCCCTGAGTGTGAAAAATTGACGCGTTTGGTGATAATAGAATCTTCACCCACTTAATCCGATTTAATACAATATTGTATTATAAGCAATAAAGCCATTTTGCCGACATATAATTTAAGGCTATTCTGCTCCAATACGCGTACTTACCGCTTCAATTTTTCACCTCAAAATCGTATTCTTTATAATAATAGTTTGCACAAATACCACGGTTATTACACTATTAACTGTAAAGGAATATTTATAATTTATTAACAATTAAATAATTAATTGGAAATAAATTTAATGAAAATTTGAAAATGAAAATAAAAATGCAGACAAAATCAAAATAAATAGTGATGATAAATTAATCATGTTTCAGATTTCAAGAAAATTGAATAAAGGATGGCTCCCTTAAACGAAAAATTACTTACATAAAGACCGGGTTTATATGGCGCGCGGTAAAGTAACAAAAATGATCGCCAAACGCTGACTTTGTACCAATAATAGTACATTTGCTGACTAGTCGCTACACTAAGACACCGTTTGTGGTACTACGGCCGGCATGTAGACTGCTTAGTGCTTACCGTGTGAACCATGGTATAGTAGTTGGGAATATCTGTATGTCAGTCTGTCTTATGGGTGTGGTCATGGAAGCAATGTTACAAAACACCCACCAGGGGGAGAGCGGAATGGCCGGAATGAAAAGGTATAAATGAAGACGGTCGCGTAATCCCGATGATTAATTAATGATGAAAAACAGAGTGAATGGAAGTTTGACAATTTCTGCCCATTCTTCAACTTATTGCAAGATGGGTCTTGAGTTGACTTGATTATTATAGTCTAGCAAGGGCTTCGGTCTTTACATTGCTCGTAATAATTCTTATAATAATTAAAACATAAACACAACAACCTGAATGAGACAATAATTCAAAAATATAATTTATAATTCGATAATTCGACAACTATACACCGGTCCGGTACCTGAGTTAATAATACGGCAATAAGTACTGTGCGATCCAACAAGAGTGATTAAAACTAATAGAATTACAACTTAATAGCTAGTTTATAGAACAAATTTAATGCACTTCAAAAACTTCACACATACATACATATACATACATACATTACACCATGTCCTGGAATATAGTGCCGTTATTCAGGTACCTGCCCCCCCCCCCCTAATTTTTCTACAAATCTTAATGAGATTGCATGAAATTTGAAACAGAGATAGTTTCACCTCCCTCCTCCGAGGGTGAACCAGAATTTTTATTTTCGCTTTCAATATTTAGCTACAAGCGTTAGAAAATAGTGTCTCCGCCGATATTGCACCAGTTACACCGCAGTTATTCTTCAAACATTTAGTGATTTGTTGCTACTAGTGGAAAGCTGACCATGCAAGGATTCCAAATATGTAAAAATAATTGAATTTGGTTTGGAAATAGCTGAGTTATTGGCATTCGAATTTTGCATGTATGCCTGCGGGCCATTTATTCTATTAATAAATACACAACGTTCTAGAACATTTTGATTATGTATGAATATCCTTATACTAGTATTATCATGTAGGCATTGCATTGTTGCCAAGCTACTTATGAGATAAACAAAATGTTCTAGAACGTTGTGTATTTATTAATAGAATAAATGGCCCGCAGGCATACATGCTAAATTCGAATGCCAATAACTCAGCTATTTCCCAACCAAATTCAAATATTTTCACATATTTGGAATCCTTACACGGTCAGCTTTCCACTAGTACCAACAAATCACTAAATGTTTGAAGAATATCTGCGGTGTAACTGGTGCAATATTGACGGAGACACTATTCTCAAACGCTTGTAGCTAAAGAATGAAAGCGAAAATAAAAATTCTGGTTCACCCAGTAAGGAGGAGGGAGGTGAAACTATCTCTGTTTCAAATTTCATGCAATCTCAATAAGATTTGTAAAAAAAGTTGGGGGGGGGGGGGGGGGGGGGGGGCAGGTACCTGAATAACGACACTATATTCCAGGACATGGTGTATATGTTATATAATAGGAGCAACTAAATAAAAGTAAAGTAACATAAAAAATACTGCAGAATAACCATTCAAATTAGATACAATTGTTCGAAAAAATGCTTAGCTCATAAAATTTATTTACATTGATTAGAAAAAAAAAGGAAATTTCCCGAGATAAACGTAATAATTACAATATACCTAAATAAAATACTATTGTGTTATAATAACTATACTAAGGTACTTAACAAAACCAATTGATGCATTATTCACATTATACTACGTATAGCACAAAGTACGATAAGGTTGTTGGCAAACTTTGTATGGATCAATCTTGAAATAAAAACACACTGGTTGCCGACCTTGTGTACCATCACTGACGAAAAGTGAAAAATTACAAACTTATTTACTTTATCACCGTGATAATAAATCAGACCTCATTGTGAGGTACTACTCAGTACTCACACATACACTCAGAGGAAGTGATCAGACTCTTACAATGATAGTTTAAGAAATATAGCTTTGCAGAATAATATACATTTAGCCTATAAAGAGTGGAAAATCTAAAAATCAAACCAATATAATAATTAACATACGAACAATAATTGTTATATAAACGAAGTTCAACAAAAAATACGTTTTACCGAATACCGGTATTAATTAATATATACCAGTATTAATTAATATATACCGGTATTAATTAATATATACCGGTATTAATTAATATATACCGGTATTAATTAATATATACCGGTAT
>JAUCBJ010003847.1:0-74427 GCA_032718475.1 Nemertoderma westbladi
CTATCTCATTCTAGATACCGTTTCTCAAACTGGGTACCTTTTCTCTTACCTCACTCTTACTAACTCAAACCTGTCTGGTTTACTCAAACCCAACTCAAACTCGCGTAACCACCCACTGTGCACTGTGTAGCATTCATACAACAAGCTGTCTGTGTTTAATGGCCCACTCGCTTCTGTTATACTCTGCCTACGGGTTTGATGGTCTCCTGCTGTTATAACATTCCCTAAACTTGATTTGTTTGTGTGTAATTAACTCCAGTAGACAGTGAGAATTAAGTTGCAGACTCAGTGACTCAATTTATTTTTAAATTTCAGAATAAAAAAATTATATGCTAAATTATTAAACTGAAGATTTATTAATTTTTTATTACATTTATTAAGTATGTATGACTCATAACATATTAACGTTATTTTACATTAAAATATAACCATATAATATAACCAACCAATTTTATAAATTTAATTTAATGTCGCGTATATTTCGCTAATGTTTCTAATGTTTAACTTTAATGTTTAACTAATGTTTTACTAATGTTTAATTCTCTATTACATCGTCAACACAATTATTCGCAATATATCCGGGTGTGGGCATACCGGGCAAAGGGGCCAGAGGAAACCTCTGTAATTATAGACAGGGCTCATATTTATGGGAGGGGGGTGGGGGGGGGGGGGGGGGTGTGTGTTGCGAGGTCCCATATGCACTATAATAATTCTTAATTAACAATTAGATTTTTAAACTGATATGTCTTGTAAGGCACCAATTGACATCAAACAGACAGACAACAGAGCACCAATTTCCCACAACAATATTCCCAGAATTAAAACTTTCTCTACAAACAGACCGAGCCAGTGTGGTTTAGTTAACAACATACATTTAGTAAAGCCCACAAAGGAACTGTGTGATTGACATGTCTTTTATGAGACACACGCAAGCCGGCCTGCCCAGCTTATGTAACTCAAGAGCCCAAGCAACAGACAGAGGCCCCTTCCCCATGTGGTGCCTCACTCAACCAGAGTAATTATCCATCCCGTACAGGAAGAGTAATGCTGAGTATGGCACAGTTGGAAGTCAACCTAACTCAAACCATGGCGCCAGACTCTAGTTTGAGTTAGATTGAGCTGGCTGCATCTTTCTGATTTCTCAACTCTTACCCCAGTCTTACCTACTGAAATTCTCCGTTGACTATCATTAGTAAAAGGTTTGAGAAATGATACCCAGTTTGAGAAATAATATTCAGAATGAGATAGGGACTGTATACCACCAAGCCCCATTAGTCAGTATGTCGGTACTTTCAATTATCACATTATGAAGTTAAGCAGAATTCCGACAATTACTGCAAATTGTAAAATCTAATATATATTTTTTATACTGTGTGTGTTTGCCCCAGCAACCTACCAGTTTTCCATTGGTATCACTGATTTACTTACTGTATAGGGTTCCAATGTTCTGTGGTCTGATGTCTGTTTGGGATAGGTGGTAACAGAGTTCATGGTGCGATATTTTAGGTCATTGGTGCAATATAGATAGGCTTTGGGTAATCCTTTGTCCAGCTGATGAGGTGTCGAGATTACCGCGTACTGGGTCTCAGACACCGAAACGCAACCATATTTTTGATAAATTAATTATTTTTGCTTGAATTCTACCCCTTTACGGCGACAAAATGTCATATATTTTTCTATGGAATATAGGCTTAGCTATTGTGCAGTATACTACCGGTATCATTTAGTGTATGGCGGTTAGGTTAGGGTTAGGGAGCGATGCATACCTGTATGTTGAGCATGTTTCAATATATTTGTTTATGTCGTTTTTGTTTGTATTATTTTGTGTCGTTTTTTTTTTTTTTTTGATGGCCTTAGGGCTAAGTTTTACTTAGGGCTTAATGTCCTGATCCTACGTTTTTTTGTTAGATTAAGGGGTGTAAGTCTTTAGTGTTTACCCATTTATTATATTTATATACCACCAAGCCCCATTAGTCAGTATGTCGGTACTTTCAATTATCACATTATGAAGTTAAGCAGAATTCCGACAATTACTGCAAATTGTAAAATCTAATATATATTTTTTATACTGTGTGTGTTTGCCCCAGCAACCTACCAGTTTTCCATTGGTATCACTGATTTACTTACTGTATAGGGTTCCAATGTTCTGTGGTCTGATGTCTGTTTGGGATAGGTGGTAACAGAGTTCATGGTGCGATATTTTAGGTCATTGGTGCAATATAGATAGGCTTTGGGTAATCCTTTGTCCAGCTGATGAGGTGTCGAGATTACCGCGTACTGGGTCTCAGACACCGAAACGCAACCATATTTTTGATAAATTAATTATTTTTGCTTGAATTCTACCCCTTTACGGCGACAAAATGTCATATATTTTTCTATGGAATATAGGCTTAGCTATTGTGCAGTATACTACCGGTATCATTTAGTGTATGGCGGTTAGGTTAGGGTTAGGGAGCGATGCATACCTGTATGTTGAGCATGTTTCAATATATTTGTTTATGTCGTTTTTGTTTGTATTATTTTGTGTCGTTTTTTTTTTTTTTTTGATGGCCTTAGGGCTAAGTTTTACTTAGGGCTTAATGTCCTGATCCTACGTTTTTTTGTTAGATTAAGGGGTGTAAGTCTTTAGTGTTTACCCATTTATTATATTTATATACCACCAAGCCCCATTAGTCAGTATGTCGGTACTTTCAATTATCACATTATGAAGTTAAGCAGAATTCCGACAATTACTGCAAATTGTAAAATCTAATATATATTTTTTATACTGTGTGTGTTTGCCCCAGCAACCTACCAGTTTTCCATTGGTATCACTGATTTACTTACTGTATAGGGTTCCAATGTTCTGTGGTCTGATGTCTGTTTGGGATAGGTGGTAACAGAGTTCATGGTGCGATATTTTAGGTCATTGGTGCAATATAGATAGGCTTTGGGTAATCCTTTGTCCAGCTGATGAGGTGTCGAGATTACCGCGTACTGGGTCTCAGACACCGAAACGCAACCATATTTTTGATAAATTAATTATTTTTGCTTGAATTCTACCCCTTTACGGCGACAAAATGTCATATATTTTTCTATGGAATATAGGCTTAGCTATTGTGCAGTATACTACCGGTATCATTTAGTGTATGGCGGTTAGGTTAGGGTTAGGGAGCGATGCATACCTGTATGTTGAGCATGTTTCAATATATTTGTTTATGTCGTTTTTGTTTGTATTATTTTGTGTCGTTTTTTTTTTTTTTTTGATGGCCTTAGGGCTAAGTTTTACTTAGGGCTTAATGTCCTGATCCTACGTTTTTTTGTTAGATTAAGGGGTGTAAGTCTTTAGTGTTTACCCATTTATTATATTTATATACCACCAAGCCCCATTAGTCAGTATGTCGGTACTTTCAAGAATAGCTGAGGTATTAGCGTTCGAAAGTTGCATGCATTTGCATCTGCGCGAAGCAATTTTATACGGCCATATTATAGTACGGTATGGCTACATTTTGTTCTTATAGTTCCGCACGTAGCTGCATTTTGAATTTATATGTAGGCGGATTCAATTCCGTGCATTGCCCACCGAAAATGGGACTAGTGGCATTTTACCAATATAGTTGGCGATGTGAGATTACCAATAATAATCTCACCTCCTAACCAACTGGGGGGGGGGGGGGGGGGATACACGCCGTAACCCACAAAGGAAGGTGAGAGGTCAAACCACCTCACAGGGACAAACCTACTACTAGGATCGGCATGCTGCATTGCAGCTGCATTTTTAAGAATGCTGTGCCGGCTTGTCAACAAAATTGCACTGCCACAACTCCCTATCACCCATGACATTTGCTAGATCATCCGCATCTTTAAGGCCAGTGTCCTTTAAGATGCGTCTCAAGAAAGTCATGGGCTGTCCACCATGCTTATTCACTCCATGAGGCTGCCAAAGTACGAGATTATGCACTGGCTGGTCCTCACGGCGAAAGCAATGTCCTGCAAAGCGGAGGCGATTTTGTTCTAGTGTCAAGCTTGGGGGAACCAATGAGACACCTCCAATGTTATATAGTGTCTGGTTGGAGATGTGTGCATTGTACTTGACACAATGAACCCGGCGTAGCATTCTTGTGAATGTGCCATCCAGAGATTTGGTGTCCTCAGCAGTTAGAGCCCAGCATGGACTCCCATAGAGGAGTACTGGAACTACTGCTGCTCTAAATAATCGGACCTTAAGTTTCCGATTAATTCTCGGTGACTTCCAAATCCTGGAAAGCCTATTCAAGGCTGCCCATGCCTTTCCCTTACGTATTCGAAGGTCCTCACCTGACTTCCGGATCCATGATCCCAGGTAACAGAAGTCGTCCACATGCTCAAGCATACCATCCTTTGAGCTTATGCTCATCCGATCAGAGACTTGCTGAGGACTTTCAAAGTTAACTGTCAGGATTTTGGTCTTTCTGGAGTTAATAAAAAGACCAACACTAGAAGCAGCATGTTCTAATGAGCTGAGGAGCCGTTGGGCTCCCTCTAATGATTCTGAGAGTTCTCCTAAGTCATCAGCAAAGTCTAGATCAGTTACGTACTTGGCAGGATTTCCTCGACTTCTGGAGCCAGGTTTGTCCCTTCCAGGGACAAACCAGCTAGTGAGGCTAGCACCAAGGGGTAACGCCAACAGGGAGTGGCGAAGTGACAATTAGTAGATAAGCCAATAGTGGGCAGGAAAGCACATTGGGGAGGACAACAGCGCATCCATTGGATATTAGAGGGCACCCAGTAGTGTATGGCTAAAACCAATATGTGTCAATGAATAACTCTTGTAATCACTGATTATTAGTTAGTTGATTCCCTTACAGTTATAGTTTTTGACTGTCGTTGTTACTGTTACTGTTTGCATTGCATATTATTATATTCAGACTGTGCTATTATCAATTGCTGTGATTATCAATACTGACAACTAACTCCATTGTTTTCTATCGGCCTTTGGCCAAACATATTTATCCAGCCGTCAGCCCAGCAGCCCAGCGACGCAACGACGCGTACAACCTACACCGGTTAGTATCCACTACTGTCAACTCAAAGTGGATACCGTCACAGTCAAAAACTACCAACGACACAACAGAGATAAACTGTGACCACAACTAGGAAGATGAGCGAACAGACGCCCCGAGGTTCGGAGAGGTACCGGCCCGCCACACCGGATTCATCAACAAGGGACGCTCCGGATGTCGAGGAGGAGGGCGACTGGGTACGAGAAGGAGAGAGACGCGAGTTGACACGGAGTGGCGAGAGGAGCACCGGGATCGCCATCCAGTCAGTGGCTACACCCGGCGAACGGCCCACCGGAACGGCAAAGGTGGGGCCAACGGTGCTACGCCGGATGAGTAAACAAGGTCAGGAGGTCAAGGAGGAGGATGTCGGGACGAGCGATCGACTACGACGCACGTACAACGCGACGAGGGAGATGATAAAGGACGCTAGAGAAGGAGGAAAGGTGAACGAACCCAAACTAACTCGGAGACTCGATGAGTGTAATAAACATTTTCACTACCTAGTCCGATTTGGGCAGGGGGAACTGGCAAGTGAAAGGGCGAGGGGGATCGCCACGGAACTTTTTGAATTGTGGAGGTCCAAGGTTATACCGAATGGTGTGGTGTACGAAGGGCCTTATCTGGTGGATGTGCAGGGGGTTAAGTTAGTGGGATGGGCGGGTTCGAACGACGCCGAACTCGAGGTTATTCCGGAAGATTCGGCGTTGTCCGTTAGTGAAACCACCAGTAGGTGTGATACAATCAGTGGAACCAGCAGGCAACGGGGGTCCGTCGCAACCGAAATGTCCGCTACACCCTCCGCGAAAGCAAGAAGGGTATTAGAATCAAAAGGAATTAGAGAGACAATTGGGTGAAGGGACCGCGTTGTTAGAGAGAGAGAGAGGGAGTTAGCGAGAGAGTGTAGTGAGAGAACCGCGAGGGAGGCAGAGAGGATTGAGAAAGAGAGGGAGAGAGAAATAGCTGGTAAGAGAATGCGGGATGATATGCATACCCGGGAGGGGGTTAATGCAGTATCAGGCGAGACAAAGGCGCCGATTTGAACTGGCATAAATGGGTTTAACAGAGAGCGAAGCGAGTTCGGGAAGTATTTATGAGGAACCAGAGGTGATGGAGACCTTTGTTAATACCCCAGTTACAGATACGTTTAGTAGTGATGTTAATATTAACAATACTGTAGTAGGTGGTTTAAATACTAATGAGAGTGTATTTCTTACAGGAAATGATGTTTCGGTGAATAATTTAAATAATAATAATGTTCATACTGGTACAGAAAATAATTTAAATAATTTAAATAATAATGTTAATGGTGGCTCAATAAATAATTCGAATAATCTAAATAATAACGGTGGGCAAAGTAATTTAAATAAAAATATAATAAATAAGGAGGGGGAAAGTAAAGACGGTATAATTAATATAAGCGGTCGAGAGGCAAACAATTCGCCTGGGAGGGGCCTTGTAGGCCACGCAGCAGCGCAGGGAGAAACACAGGGGTAAGAACCCAGGGGGAACAGGAGTAATGTGTCGACTAGAGGGGGGCGTGAAGGAAGGGGTGAGACGAGAAGTGACGGGTGGGGGGGGGGGGGGGGGGCTATGGGCACCCCACCGCAACCAGTTAGTGACTGGTTGGGGGGAGGCTACGGGCACCACACTGCAACTGGTAAGTAACGAGAGAAGGGGGGCAACAGACGCCCCACAGGCGTCGGTAGAAAATGTGCACGGTGAGTTAAGTGAACCATGGCACCTGACGACGGGGGGAAGGAGGGGGGCAACAGACGCCCCACAGGCATCGGCAGAAAATGCGCGCGGCGAGTTAAGTGAACCGTGGCACCTGACAACAGAGGAAAGTAGAAGGGCAGCGAATATCTATGAGGCTGTACAACCGGGTAAAGGGAAAAACGTTCATGCCGAAAGCGGCCAAACGAAGGAACGTCGAGCCCACTCGGGAGACAGAAGGAGAACGGTAGAGTTCATCCGGGAGGTCGATACGAGACCTCATGAACATAGGTATAACGCCGGGAGTAGAGGACGCGAGGAGGGCGATAGAGAAGAAGTGAGCGAGGAAGTGTTGCTACGGGCAACCAGAGGGGAAGGACGGACAGTGAACCATCGGTAGTCGAGATGGAGACAGAGAGCTGGTGGGGTCGTACTCTGGGAGATTGCCATCGCCCCGGAGAAACGCAACCTGGTGAAATATACAACACACCGGGAGAGTGGTACAGAGTGTACCGGTACGAGGATGAAGACAGGAGAGGGGATTGGAGAGAAACTTCCCATCGGAACGTAGCTGCCGATCGAGAATATGGTAGTCGCGGGGAGGACTTCTCGGAATACTCAAGAAGATTAAATTTCAGTCCGGAAGGACACAGGCAGACTGCAGGACATACTGTAGGCCTTACTGCACTTACTATAGGCCATTCTGGGAGAGATAGTGTAGGCGATAGGGTAGCGCAAATGACGGGATTAAACCCAGAGGTCGCGGCGTACATACCAGTTGGTAGGCAAGAAGGCGTTAGGCCTATACCGGTACCTGCACACCAGTATGACTATAACATGCAGGGATATAATATATACCCAAGGGAGGGGGGAGGTATTGCAGATAGGTGTGTGGGCCCCAACATGATAACATCAACCCAGTACCAAACATAACATCGGTGGGGGGGGGGGGGGGGGGTGCAGGGTGACATTCCCCCATTACAGAATCAGCAATACACGCAACCAAAATCAAGAACCCCAAACCCCTCAGACCCAAATAAATCGTGCGACACAGAGATATGGAGGGGACCATTACCCCCGATGATATATCCCACGCAGGAAAAGTCGACGGGCCCGATGGGTGAACTGCACCCAACAGCAAAGGAGTCTGTATCCCTACCATCGAGCGCGCTGGAAGTACAAGCGATGGGAGTGGCAACACTCATCAACGCGCTGAAGACTAGGATTGAGCTGCCCCCAGTGGAGCCCATCAAGTTCGATGGTAGTAAGCCGGAGGAATATCTGCAATTCCGGCGTATGTACAGCAATGAAATTTTGACAAAAAACCTGACGCAGGCAGAGTGCCTTAAATATCTACAAGTCTACACAGGGGGGCCAGCATACGACATCATGAGACAATACCAAGGTATTGAAGGAGGATTCACGACTGCATGGCGAGCCCTGGACAGGGAATTCGGGCATCCTGCGAAGATTATCCCTTAAGGGGAATAACATCAGGTGGACTACAGGACAACCCTGTCAGCATCAAAACCTTCGCCAACAAAGTAGAAAAGGCGCTAAAAGTATTAAAGACCCTGGATGCACCTTATGAACTCAATGCATCAAGCAACATCACTGCAATAGCGCAGGCACTACCGATCTGGCTGAGAAACAAGTGGAGAAAGATCACTTTCTCCACACGAGAGAGGAAAGGAGCTGGAGGAGATGTCGAACTTCCTTAACTACGAAGCGGAATTAATCACAGACCCAGTATATAGTGAGGAGAGTCTCGGTATGGTACCGAAATGCAGCCGGCCTAAACCCAAACATAGTCCGGCGGACGCATTTCCGAGAGTGAGGCAATCATTGCCGTATGCAACCGTCATGGGGACTTGTAGTCCACAGCACAGCCATGGTGACTATGGAGGAAACAACACCCCTGACGCGGGTTTGCGCAACCAAAACAACAAACCATCCGACTCGGACCTGGACGAAATACGCAAGACGCTATACAGAGAGCATTATAATCCATACTATAGGTGTCAAATACATAGAAAGCATGTGCATATGTGGGATACGACACATAAGACCGTCGATTGCGACCAGTGGCAGGCACTGCTGAAGGAACATCGATTAGCCTATACAGGGAGATTTGGGTTATGCCACAGATGCGCGGTGGGAGGACATAAGAAGGATAGATGTCGAGAGAAGCCACCAAAGTACACTGAGACTGATGGAACTGAAGGCCACACGATGGCGACGAGCACCGTGGGAGCAAGGAGGAAGAGAACGGTACTACTCGGAGTAGTACCAGTGAGAATAGTAGGAGAAGACAGGCTATCGGTCACGACACTAATGTTGGTCGATAGCGGAGCAGCATTCACGCTAACGGAAAGTTGGGTGGCCGAAAAGATAGGGTTACGGACGAGGCCTAGTAACATGGCGGTAACCACTGTTTCCAGTAAGGACGAGGTCATGAGAATGAGAACGGGATGCTGCGAGATAACAGTGATAACACCAGGGTGCGATTTTGGGGCTTCCATCGAACCCATCCAGATAATAGAATCAATCAATATTAACGCCAGGCGGCCCATGAAGATCGAGGTCGAGCAATACCAGTACCTGGACAACATCGATTTCTCCGTGCCCGAACTGGACGTCCCGAAAGTATCTCTCATAGTCGGCATGGACTGTCCAATGGCCCATGAGAGACTACAGACCATTTTCGGCGATGACAGGGACCGAGACCCGATGGCCATTCTCACGCCATTTGGATGGACGCTTACTGGCCCAATTAAGATGAGGACACCGTTTGGTGTATCCGAAACATCAGGATGCATGCTGTCCGTGTAAGCGGATTCAATTCCACTTCATTACCCACCAGAAAATGGGCTAGTGCCATTTTAGCAATATGTTGGGGATACGAGATTACCAATATCAATCTCGTATTATAACCAACATTGGGGGGGGGGGGGGGGCGACACAAACCTCCAAAGCCACAGAGAGAGGTAAGAGGTCAAACCACCTTGGAGGGAAGGCAGCTAGTAGGGACTAGCAGCGGGGGGGGGGGGGGGGGGGGGGGGTGGACACTCCCAGAGAGTGCCAAGGTGACAAGTAGTATATTAGCCAATAGAAGGGAGGGAAGCACGTGATAGGGAACAGCAAAGCATCCATTGGGTAGAAGGCCAAAGTAGAGTAAGAAGGTGAAGCAATATTCAATGTATTAGCCATATATTATCTCAGATTGTTAGATTAGTGCATCAGTTATTCAGTTTAGGGCTGTACGGTCATAGTTATTGACCGACACCGCCTTACCAGTATCTATATTCGGTTATTCTGCAATTTCTACATTGTGCTATTATCGAACGTATTAACTAATAACGAGACAACAATAACTCTCATTGTTTTAACCCAACGGCCTCGGCCAAAGCTATTAGCACGATCCCCAAAGCAGAACGGTGACGCGTACTCTAACTAAACTGGTCGGGATCTCTGATCCCGTCACAGTCCGGTACTGTTGAGGACATAGAGCAGAAGTCAAAGACGGGCGATGGGGAGGTCCCATATAAGAAGCAGCCCGGGGGAGGACACCAGGAGTCGGGGATAGGTATGGATCTGGAACCATGCATAGTGGGGCGTGGTGAAAGGGTGGAGGATAAGTCCAGAGAAATACCACCGATAGATGAGTCAGGAGGAGAAGCAACATCAAGCGAGTGGGCGGAGGAGAATGGGTTCGATGCAGAGGACCTAGAGGCGATGGGATGGAACATAGGTGTTCCTGGCAAGCATCGGTATGAGGATGGAGAAGAGTGGACGGCGAGATATCCGGATAGATGTCCGGAACAGACGCCGGTCCAGTTGAGAAGCATACCGATGGGGAGTAGGTCGAATAAGAAGACAAGGTGGAAAGGGAGAGGATGTGGGAGGATTAGACCAAGGGCGGAGAAGACGATGATGAAGTGTGACAAAGGAGGCAGGGAAGTTGGAGGAGATGTGTTGTACACGCACATGGGGCTGGCAGAGTGCGAGGGGGCATTAAATGGTAAGCCATTATGCGTACCGAAGGATGACCGGGGGTCATCAGGGGCTTTAACGCCGGCGCACATATTGAGGGGAGGCCAGCAGAGGTGGCATGTACCAGTGAGGATGGCATGAGGGGCGGCATTCTACCGCCAAGTGACGACAAGGTGGAGGGTGGAATTTTGCTGCCAGGGGACCACGAGGAGATCAGCAAGGTGATGGAAAGACCCGATTTTAGGGTGGAGGAGAAGGGAAGGTCGATTCCAATAGAGTTGGAATTGACAAGGAGAGTGGGGCGAAGAATAAGAGGACCTACAGGGGGGCAGTGGGAGAGTTGCCTGCTGGAAGAATCGCCCTTAGGTGGTTGAGTCGTCCAATAAGTTGGACTGAGGGGGGTCGAAGATGGAAGAATTAGATCCGTGGAAGTGAGGATCGGAGGAAAGATAGGGGCCAAAGATAGGAAGACCTACAGGAGGGCGGTAGGAAAGTGTTGCCTATTGGAAGGGTCGCCTTAGAGTTGAGTCGTCCAATATATTGGACTGAGGGGGGTGGGAATGAGGGCGAGACGCCCTTCCCACACATAAAAATAAAATAAAAATAAGCAAAATAACAAATAAGTAGTTAGTACCAAGGTACAATGTAGGTAATTACAATTATGTACGTCGGGTACTACATTTTCTTTTTATAGTTCCGCCCGTGGCTACATTTTGTTCTTATAGTTCCGCCCGTGGCTACATTAAGTTCTTATAGTTCCGCCCGTGGCTATGTTGATGGGTTTGAAGTGATTTTAAAAAATCATCAAGGGGAGGTACTGGAGGCATCTGCAAACAATATTCCGCGATAAATTCTGCATCGAAAGATACCAAATTTAACCAAATTGTATTTTTTTCCAGATGAAGAACTAATTCGCACGCCTGTTTGTGCACACCACATGTCAAATTTCCCAAAAGATTTTGCAATTTTTTGGAAACAAAGTAGATGAAGTTAGTTATGAATTGAAATAAAAAAGTAATATTCTGGAAAATTTTTTTCTTTAAAATAACCCTTTTATTGTCTTGAAAAGTGCTGACAATAAAGTAATTATAAGATTATATTGAAAGAGCATCGAAGTAGAACAGGTTTGTAAGTGATTTGAGCAAAATCCATAGACACACTCAAAAGTTATTGCAACTTTAGTGCCTGCGCGCCGTACTCCAAAACGGAACTCATTATCCAATATTGGTTTATGTAGTTAAGCGGGTCTTTAGCTACGTAATAAATATTCGAGAACACTAAATTATTTTAACATTGAGTCATTAAGGCAGCATCAGGAGTTGAATAGTACACAATCATTTAAATCTCAGTAACTATGGAAGCAATATAGTAAAATACTGCATTTCAAATTTCTTTGAAATATATTATGGTTCTATCTTTTATTAAAGAATGAAGCAACGAAAAAAGTATCAATTTAAGAATAATAAATTTTATTTGAAAATAATTATTTATTACATGGGAAAAATTTCATTACTCTCGAGGTATTTTATTTCGAGGTATTAATAAAGGGTCGAGAGAATATTGAAAAAAAAATGTTCTACGTTTTTTTCCCATGTAATACGTGATTTTATTCTTAAATTGGTACATTTTGTTGCTAAATTATGTAATAAAACATAGCGATATACTACCGTACAGGTGTTACAAAATAAATTTGAACTGCCGTATTTTACTATATTGCTTCCATAGTTACTGCGATTAAAATGATTGTACTCTTCAACATTCGATGTTGCCTTACTCAATGTTAAGACCGTTTTGGACCATTTTGGTCCAAAATATGTCGAAATTTTTTTATGGTCTATTATACTGTAATGCACCATTGAATGGTGTTTCCAAATCTGAAAACCGCTATTTAATAGCTCTTTTAGTTTTCTAGTTATGTAAATTTCCATTTAGGGAATCCTATTGAAATTACTATTACTATATGTATATAATGAAAGGTCGATTATCTCCAAATATTTTTTTCATGAAATTGTCAACTTCAAAACCCTACTACTTTTACAATTTTTGAGTAATTAGTCTGAAACTTCCTGTAGGTGTCTAGATAGCCACCCTGCATAAAAGTATCAGACAACTTTTTCGAAATTTTTTGTTAATAAAATTTAATACTATTTATAAAAAACCTAAAAATTAGCATAAATTTGCAGCGCCACCTAGCGGTGCAGAATTATTTTAACAAAATTTCGCCAGATAGTTATGTTGCCCCATCTTTGATCTATCATATAAAAAACTTTCATGTGATTAGGTTCAAAACTGTAAAAGCCTTAGTCTTAGTCTTAGCCCAAGTTTTTTTTATTGTTAACTAGTATTAACTAATAGTAAATAGCGAAAAAAAAATTTTCTAACCTGTGGGGCGAGCCACGAAGTGAGTGAGCCTTAGCGTAGGGGTACCATTAATCAACCTGTCGTTCTGTCGTTCTGTCGCGTTTTTTTTTCAGTATTTTATTTTAAACGTTAATAACTCGGCCAATCCTTGATGAAATCTATCCAAACTTGGTACACATGTTGTTTGGCAAAAGTTTGAAAATTTTCCAAGTAGAATTGCGTGGGGCCTTCATGCAGCATCAGTGTAACTGTTATTGCAGTTATAATAAATTTATTTATCCAAATTTAAAATGCGTTAAATTATTATTACTGTAGGATAAATCAGCTGGGTTTCTGACAAATTTTGCAATTCATTGGGGCTGTCTGCATGTACCATGTGTACCGGTACTGTCAGGCTGTACTCAATCCCTGAATCGAGAATCCTGCAATCAGTCAATACTGCAATACTGGTCAGCCGGTACCATACACTGCAGACATGCCATATCATGTAATCTAATTAAACATGGCCCTGGCCTGGCAACCCTTGCGGTGATTATAGTTTAGGCCTAACTGCCTAATAGCCCAGTACCGGCACCGGTAATAATAATATAATAGTTTAGATAGTTACCGCTAATCATTCAGTCATTGGCACGGTACACCGTATTGCTGTACTGCCGTTGTAGTGCGCACCGTAGGTACCACCCTACTACCGGTACCGGCTGACCGGTGGCAACTAGCACTTCACAGCAACAGCACTACCGGCGATACACAGATTGGAATTTATGTAGAGTTTGCTCAACAGTACCGGTACAGATATAAAATAGTTACCGGTATCTAAATTATATATATTACTATTGACAAGTATTGAAATATATACCGTTATTCGTGTTATCAGTATTTGCAACATCTGACATTGAAGAGGTGAGAGAAGATGAATACCGGCACTCAGCAAAACCAACGCTTACAGGCTTATCACAGGTCGGTATGGTTACCTCGAAACCGGCGCGACTGTCCACTCGAATACAACTTCAAAACACAAACGCCAACAATAAACTGAAAGCGAATCAAATGTCTTCAGAAGAATCTGTCATTGGGACGAAGAAAAGGAAGCCGAAACTACGGGAATGGACCACAGCTAAGATTGAATGCTCCCATTGTCAGAGTTCCTGGACCGAAATTGAAACACCAATTGCCGATGGGCTTGATCTCTCAAACCAAAACTTCCTCTGCAGGCTTTGCGCAGCAGTAAAGATTGAAAGTCTGGAAGCTGGCATCCCTAGGTATTATTATTATAAAGAGCGTCAGCCTGCGTTTAATAAATATATTTTAATACAAAACAGGTCGAACGCAAAGAGGCTTATAATGAAGACGAGTACTGCATTGATTATATTCCTATAAACCACCTGGCTTTGCATATTGAACGTGCGTTTGGAAATAAGTTCGTGCTACCCTTCCGTGGGTGGTAGATGTCGCGGTTATGTATTGGTGGGTGGGGGGAGGGGGGGGGGGGGGTGCAGATTAAAAGGGGTGAACACGTACTGTCCCCCTTTCTTTGATTAATTGGTGGTGTGGGTTAATCTCTCATAACCTGATTTTGTGATACAGTCGCACAATTTTAATTTGTATCTCATAACTGGGCCTCGTGCTGCGCGAAGGCCCCACGAACGTGTCATGTATGTAGAATAGCATCTTAGGCACCTATATGCCAAATTTTAGCCAAAACCAAACAATTTTGAAACGCTGAGAGTGATAAATCGAAGAGTTGTCCGAAAATGGTGTACCCCCCCCCCCCCCCCCCCCCCCCCCCTCTTAAAATAATGTAGTGTTCTCGAATATTTATTACGTTAACTAGAGAACCGCTTAACTACATAGTAGTGTCATGTAGGCCTATATATTTGATACTGAAAGTAAAGTGAAAGTAAGTACCGTTTCGACCTATGACAGTATCTCGGTAATAATGTCCCTAGATGGGGCGATGCAAAAGGGAGGGGAGTCTGTATCAGTACATCCCCCTTCTAGCTCTGAGATTTTCTCGGAGTTCTCATCAGAGTCTTTCGGGTGGGTGCCGATTTCTGGATGGGTAAGATCGGCATTGACCCCATGTGACAGGTTTGCGTAGGTGATTGTCGGCTAAGGGCTTCTGCAGTAGAGTTTTCTCGCCGCCTTGGATGATCGAGGTGTCATACAGGAGGAACCGGCGGTTGTGTTGAAGGACGAGCCTGGAAGCCGTTTGTACCATGTACCGAAGCTTTGGTCCAACTTCGACAATCGTCCCGGTTTTGTCCCAGCGGTTGGTCAACGGATTCTGAATGCGAACCGGATTTCCAACGGTCAGTGGGTCGAGCGTCTTGGAGCCCTTATTGTATTGGAGTTCTGGGACCTTGGAATCCAACTGGGTGCGGACTTTTTGATGGTCTGAGTGGAATGCCCGACTGTGCAGGGACCAGTGTGCGCATCTGGTGGTCGAAGAGGATTTTGGCTGGTGATTTCCCATGAGCCAAGGGCGAGTTCCGTAACCCCATTAGTCCCACCTTGAACGCTTTGGAGGTTGTTGACCCGCCGACCTTTGTGATGAGTGTTTTAAGTGCTTTGACTGCACTCTCTGCGTGTCCGTTGCTCTGAGCATATTCTGGCGAAGAGGGGCCCCATGTAATGCCGTAGTCACGTAGGAAGTCATGGGGGGTGGAGCCTGAGAATTGAGTTCCTCCATCGCTGCGGTATCGGGTTGGGATGCCAAAATGCATGAAAACATCACGGAGGCACTCGACTGTTTTTGCGGAAGTTGGTGGATTGTTGAATGTGTATATCTCTGGCCAACCAGAGTAACGGTCAGCAATAGCCAGGTAATGTTTCCCGTTTAATACGAAAAAATCGCCCGAAACGTCCTCAAAAGGTCGAGTTGCTAGAGGATCTTGTATGATCGGTTCCTTTGGGAGGCTTGATCGGTGGGAGAGGCAAGCGCTAGTAGTAGAAGAAGGATGGAGCTCCCGCCCCTCCTCCCTAGCTTGGTCTATGGGAGATATCTCGGAGGACTATTGAAAATGCTAAATTTTGATGAATTTTAATGACCATCTGTCACCGTCAGTATTGATTCGCGTCTTTGCATCAACCAATCATCGATATTCACCTACGCGTAGCCTAACCTCGCCATGCACGCCTTACTCAACTGCTGTTACCAACCGACAGTATTGTTTCGCGTCGTTGCATCAACCAATCATCGATATTCATCTTCGCGTAGCCTAACCTCACGATGCATGCCTAGCCCCACCCACCCACCGCTACTCGACTGCTGTTACTCGATGCTTGCCTAGCCCTCTGGTTACTCCCCCTTTCCCCTCGCTACCATGACGACAACGATAGAGTCAGTCACGGACGTTGCCATCTCCACACTTGCATATACCAAGCTATGCTATTATATTGATTGTCAACTCATCGATTTACCCACCGCTACTCGACTGCTGTTACTAACTAACCAACCTACCAACCAGCCAACCAGTATGAGTCTTGAAATTCCGCTACGCGTACACGTACACGTTGTCGCATTTCCATAGTTACTCAACCTAACCCTACCACATCTGTGACATATTGAAAGGCTAACATTATACTGCGCGTTTTTATTATAATTATTGATTATTATTATTATTACGCACAACCCAATGATTCATATTCGTCGACGCTAATGAACTAATATGTATGAGTGTTATATGAGACTTGAAATCCCGCTACGCGTACACGTACATTATTGATTATTATTATTATTACGCAGAACCCAATATTTTTCAATTGTACTGTATTTCCCTACCAACTAATCAACCAACCAATAAACCGAATTTAGGCTATTTTACGGTTTAAGACCTGTATTATTTTTGAAAATATCTTATATATAATCTCTTGCTTTAATCACAATTAATCATTTATAATGGTTTTAGTTTAAAAGTTTTTACTTTGTTTGTTTGATTTACAATAAAATAAATTAAATAATATCTTCTGATTCCGATATGGTTATGCCAATAGTAAGGCATTCATTTTTTGCAGAAGATGGCGAAGCCTATATTGTTATTGATTATACAATTTACCGTCGAGGAGATGATAAATATAAAATCGATTTTTCTGAAAAAGCCAGGAAAGTTTTAAGCACAATTGATATTGATGCTTCTGAAAATACAATTCATCTCTTAGATTACAACCTAAAAGTTGATCATGAGGGAAAATTAATCAACATCTTATTATAATCTATTATAATATTATAATCATCTATTATCAATGATAGATGGGTTAATTGTTATTACACAATACAACGAAGCTGGTGAAAAGTTTGAAATACAACTAAATCGACATAATCCCTACGAAATTATGTCTTTCTTTATTGTAATGATTTCAAAAGAATCCTTTGTCGAGACTGAAAAATCAACAGATAATGTTGAATTTGTTGATAATATCATCGATTCTTGACTTTTTCCCTTATATTATAAATATTTTATGATTATTTTTAAAATTTTGATCTTTTTAAGTATGAAAACAAAAAAATCAAATTTTAAATAATCGAAAATTGTAGTAGTATTTGTATATACAGTATATCGGATTTGTTTGTTATGTATTGAGGTAATTATTTTCAATTTACTTTAAGATTGGGAAAATGGATATTTTAAACGAAAAATGTCCAGTTTGCTATTATTATTATTGCTACATACATTATTGCTATAGTTATTGCAACATCGAGATTATTATAAATGTGAAAATAAACATGCAACTTGCGTACGATGTATTGTACAATATTCCGAAATGAATAATTATTGTTCTAAAATTTGTCCTATTTGTCGCACACCCATATCTAAGTTAAATATGAAGTTGGCGAGATACGAACCCTATTATTGGAAAGAGCTACGAAATATAACTTATATTTCCACGGAAAGTAATATTCCTGGAGATTTATTTACAATATTGGAGAATATTTTTTATAGAAATGTAGTACGACGGTGTTGCTACTATGTCCCTTATTTTTTCAACAGCGAACATAGAAAAATTATTGGTGCAAAATTTCTGGCCCATCTGGTTCCGGAAAGTCTACATTTGTTGGCAATTTAATTAAACACAAGAATGGTTGCTTCAACGAGCCTCCCTTGCGAGTATTGTATTGTTACGGGAGCAATCCCCCGACTATTCCAGGTATTACTCACCTTTACAAAGGTTTGCCAGAAAATATAGATAGTTTAGTGAATAGTCGAGATTTATTAATTATAGATGATTAATTAACAGAAACTGAGTCCAGTACAGCCTTAACTGTATTGTTTACTAAGGTAACTCATCATTCCAATATATTTATTTGTTTCATAACGCAAAACATGTTTTACGGAGGGAAGCATAACCGTACAAGATCAATTAATAGCCATACCTTAGTATTAATGAAAAATCCACGAGACAGTTTATCGGTTTTAAATTTCGCGAAGCAGATGTTACCAGGGCAGACCAAATTTTTAGTAGATTCCTATCAAGATGCGACTATTGAACCATTTTTGCATTTCTTAATTGATTTACGACAGGAAACACCCGAACATTTAAGATTTAGATCGGATATATTTCGTAATCATAATTGTTACATTAAAAATTACATTGACTATAAACGTAGCGAAAATAATAATAATAATAATAATAATTAATATTTTGTAACAATATTCAATAATGTTGCAACAATGAATCGACTTGTGCAGAAATATCGTAACAAATTGGAATTTCTACGCAGTGCTACCCCTCAACAAAGAACTTATTCTATTAACCATACCGCGAGTAACGAATTAATACTGCTCTTTGTAAATACTGCATTAAATGTTCTAAAAGGTAACGTACAATTGACCCCTCATTCATTTAGAAATATTCGTCGTTATAAAAAGGTATTAAAATCACTCAACCGCAAAACAAAAAATATATCAAGTTACAGAAAAAAGTTAACCAATCAATCCGGTGGTATACTACCGTTTCTAATACCCTTACTCGGCATTGGCGCGAAACTCGCTGCAGGAGCTGGTGCCGCCGCCGCTGGAGCGGCTATTGCAAAAAGAATTAACCGCGGACGGTAATAATGGTTAAAACGGGAGTAACATTTAGAAAATTATATTTAGTATCGAGTAAACCGTTAGCTACTGATTTACAACCTCAAGATATACCTAGAGTAAATACTACAAAAAGAAAACCCTTCAAAACATCAACTTCAAAGAAAATAAAAAAATTTCAGCTGTTTTTACGGTGATGCCCTTTATAAGAGATTTGAATATACATATTACTTGCGGTTGTCGAAAAGATGCCACGCAAGATGAGACCGATTTTAAGCCGAAGCTTAGACAAAAAACTGTTAAGAATTTATTCAGATCCATCATCACCTGCGGGTTTTGCAAGTATCGCAAAATTAGCAAAAGCCGCAAACATCAAACCATCTCAAGCTCAGAAATGGTTGAGCGGGCAAAAGACATACTCCCTTCACACACCACGTAGACATCATTATCCAACATCTAAAATATTTACGGGATGGTTAAAAGATATATATATGATAGATCTGGTGGATATGCAGCAATATAAATCACAAAATAATAATTATAACTATATATTAACATGTATTGATGCCTTTAGCCGGCTTGCTTTTGCCTATGGTATGAAAACAAAAACAGGTATTGAAATTATTAGTATATTGCAAAAAATATTCCAGAAAGGTAAACCCACTAGAATCGCGACTGATCAAGGGTCTGAGTTTCTAAATAAATCTGAAAGAAAATATTCAGATACTATTAGAGTACAGTATTACGTAATGTACTCTGTGAATAAGGCGGCTATTGTCGAGAGATTCAATAGAACATTAAAAACAAAGATGTTCAAAATTTTCACGCAATGGGGAAATATTGTTTGGATAAAAATTTTACCAAAGCTTATCTTTGCTTATAATAGGTCATTTCATAGGACTATACAAATGACGCCCATTGAAGTTAATAAATTTAATGAAACTGAATTAATTAATAGATTATATGGGAAATATAGACAGATTAATCACAAGAAAATAAAATTTAAAGTTGGAGATACAGTACGATTATCTATCTCGCGTACTGCTTTTGCTAAAGGCTATCGAGAACAATGGACACGTGAATTATTTATTATTCATCGGGTCAGATTGGATATAGTACCAGCGGTAATGTTCGATATTAAGGACAGTGCTGGTGCTATAATAAATGGTTCATTTTATTCATACGAACTCCAAAAGGTCCACCCGAGTAGTAATATTTATCTTCCGATTGACAAAAATATTGGCAAACTTAAAGAACGTGTGCGCAATGGGAAAAAAGAATATTTAGTCCGATTCATTGGATCCAAGAAACAGTCTTGGGTACATCATATTAAATAAGTTTAGGTTTATACTGTATATTAGTTCATTGAGTGAATAATGGTCACATATGGCCATAATTAATCAATGTTAACTCGAATGATATTACTATACTATACTGTAAGTCTAATATCTATAGTTCATTCGCTTTAAATAAAGCCAGTAAAATATTGATCCCTCGCATATACTGTAGACGCGGCAATGAACGTGGCAACAGATGTCTATAATTTAACATTATACTGTATGTACAAAGTAGTCAAGTAGAGAGAGAGAGAGAGAGAGAGAGAGAGAGAGCTTAAATAATAATAATAATAATGACTATAGGTACATATATCACTCTAGTTTCAGATAGCTCATTAAACACATATCCTAATAATAACCCTAGCGAGTTTACTGTTGATTTAGCCAAAGAATTATATATTGGTCCAAACGCTAAAATTGGGCAAGCAACATACAGTAATATTACTTTGCAAACTCAAATCTCACTGTCAATCGGGGTAGATGCAAAAGATGCCAAATTATACAGTTTATTTCAAGGTATGCATAGCTCTATTCAAGTCATTATTGATGATATAAATAAACTGTTTAATTCTGAAGCGAAATATAAAGATTTCGAATTCATTTTTAATACAAATAATTCTAGAATTAAATTTAAATTTCCTAAAAAGTTGAAAAAAATACAATTAAGTCTACGCGGTGATTTAATACAAATTCTAGGCTTAAAACAATTATTGGATCAGAATCATCCGGGTATTCCGAATTGGGATATATACAGTACCACTACCGTAGATGAATTAAGCAATATAGAACAGCCGATATTAATTTTAAATTATAGTGGACCAAAAATTTCAGAAATTGGTATTTTAGATTTTCCAGATCCCACAAATATTACTCGTAATAAAGATACAATCTTCATATATACAGATATTATTGAAAGCTCTTTTGTTGGTGATGCTTTAGCTCCGCTCTTAAGAACCTGTCCTTTAACACAATTAAATCGAAAATATATTAATCACGAATACGAGAGCATTTGCATTACTCATTGTTGAATAAAAAACTAAAAACAATCTTAATTACTTTACGTGACAGTCAAGGTGAATTAATTAATTCAACGGTGGTCGCACTGTTATAACACTTAAGTTAATACGCGGTGGTGATGGATGAATTCTATGTTAGGCTACCAAGTAACTCGTGTCCAATTGATTTTCCCCATAATACTAATAGTAATTATCAGATCAATTTTCATGGTGCCTTACCTATAAATCCAAACGAAAACTGGGTGGTTGGTATAAAAAGTATATTTTACTTAGCCACGTTACCGTCCATGTATAACAATGTAGAGAATGTTATTTTATTAAAAAAGGGAAAAAAAAAAATTTTGAGGATACACTTCCATCTGGTTTGTTCTACAGTATTAATGACATTATAGATTATTTTAACACTGGGGCGTTGAAAGATAAATTACAAATAGTTGAAAATACTCAGCAAAATAGATTGCAATTTATTTTAGGGAAAACTGTACGAGAATTATTTATAGGTCAACAATTAGACTATTATTTTGAATTACTGAAAATAATCTCGGTGTGAATTTAAATCCAAATTTTAAAATTATTTTGAAGACGAAAAATAATATAAAGGGTTATTTAATAAAGATTATCGGAAATGAAGAAAAAGCTTACCAAATGGTATTTTTATGTCTTCAACCACCCAATTCTATTCCAGAACCTAAGTCAAACATGTGCGTGACTACTAATATAATTGAAAATGAATATATTAATGATTTTGACTTAGCTTTACTTCGTTGCGTGGCGATACCTGATGATGTGAAATATGGCAGTGTAATAAATAAAGAATTTGCCAAGGATACAATTCATTATATCCCTGTAAAAAAATCATATATGATAACATACATTCATATTGAAATAACAGACAAAGAAGGAAAAGATTTGAATTTTGAATACGGCACAACTTCTATTACCTTACACTTTAAAAAAATATATTAAAATGGATTCCGATTTACTTCAAAGATACAGTAAACCTCAATATGGTGGTGCAGACTCTAATCTTGCTGTTTTTAAAGGTGGTAGAAGTACGAGAGGCTCGACACAAGTTCCTGTTTGTCGAGGTGGTTCATATATAGACCCTTACGGTCAACAAATTGGTGCATTTGGTCCAAATTTAAAACAACGTCGATTTCAACGTTATCGCAGGGGTATGCAGACAAATCAACACGGGGAAGGTATATTTACAGATGCTTTATCTACATTGAAGAAATTTGGAAAGCCATTAGCAAAAAAGTTTTACAAAAAGCTTTACCATTTACCACAAAATTTATGAGATAACACGTAATACCAAAATGTAAGCGGGTCTTACATCAGCAGGCTAATACGGTTATTAATAAAACATTAAATAAAATGAAACCATCAACAAGATCGGTTGTAGAAAAAGTTTATAGAGATTTAAAGCGACCGACTAAACCAATGTCTATGAACATACATCATCGCTGTAGTGAAAATAGAAAAATAAAAAAAGGCAAACTCAAACACTGCGAAAAAAGTATTTTTTAATAATGTCAATTATTAAGGAATTAGATTTATTTTCTATACAGCCAATACAGACTGAATTTAAAGCAAAGCATTATGAAACAATTTACCCGGTATCTAGTCTCAGAAGCGAGTCTTGGGAAGTAACATTTCTTGTACCGCGATCCAATGAATTCTATACGAAACTACAAGATGCGTTTTTAATTACAAAATCTACTGTACGGTGGGATAGATGGCTTGAAAACTCACACATTTATATGTTGAATTACCCCTCTGGAACTATGTGGAGTGATATTAAAATAGACCTCAATGAGAAGCAGGTTGAAAATAGCAATAACCATTATTTCTACAAGTCGTACTTATCCAATTTACTTTTTACTACATATGAAACTAAAAATGGGCTACTGGGGGCAGGCGGCTTTCGTCAGCCTTTATCCGAACACGGAAATGAAATTAATCCCGGTGCGCATCCTATTGCCAATGCCTTTAGTAAACAAATGCAATTTGTAAGTGGATTGACGATTGATTTTGATACTGAAAGTAAAATAATACAACCCGGGTATGATTTAAGAATGCATTTTAGAAAAGTATCAAATTCGTTTATTTTTAAAATCACTCCAAACGCAAACGCTGTGACAAATCTTCGGCTAGAATTAGATGAAGTAAAGATCCTAATCCCTAGAATGGAGGTTAATCCGGTAATAGAAAGCATCCATCTAAAAGGTTTAGAGAGCTACGATATTGAATATCAATTTCAAAAAAAAGAGGTTACTACATTTACTATTCCCGCTCAAACCACAAATTACACCCAAACAAACATATTTGATGGTAAAAAACCCAAATTGGTTATTATCGGTTTTATAACAAATAATTCATATTCGGGTGAATTAACTAGTAATCCGTTGAAATTCGAACATTTTAACCTTAGACGCGCGGAACTGATTGTAGACGGTCTTCCAGTAGGCGGTGTAATATACGAGCCTAATTTTACTGATGGAACATACATTTTTGAGTATACTCAATTAATGAAGAACATTAATACATATATTAACGGTTATGGAGGTAATAATATAGACCATGAAACCTACTTAGGTAATTGCCCCCTCATATCCTGGGACCTAACTGCCGACGGCTATGTTAGGGATCCGCAACCATCGATATATACTAATGGACAATTAAAATTAAGATTTGCCGATCCGTTGGTTGAGACCATATATGTAATCGTTTTTAATATTTATAATCAATCATTAAGCTTAAATAGCAGGAAAGAAATACATATCGATTAAGTATGTTATCTACAGAGGACCTTGATATGTTTCCAGTGGGTGGTCACTATTTAGGGGCATTTCCATCTACTAAATTATCTAAATTAGATAATAATAATAATAATTATAAGCGAAGAGACTATGGGTTAATAGTAAATACCGATAAAGCGCATCTACCTGGTGTTCATTGGGTGGCTATATATATACGAGATAATGAAGCTGAATTATTTAATTCATTTGGTCCAAAATATCCAAACAGATGTATCGAAAAATGGCTTGAGAAAAATTCAACAAAGTGGTGTACTACTCGCAGGCAATTTCAAGACCCTAGAAGGACCACATGCGGGTTATACTGTCTTTATTACTTGGTAAATCGAATTCACACAAACTATCCAATGAGAGCGTTTACAAATAATGTGGAAATAAATGAAATAATATTATATAAATGGCTTGTTAATTATTATAAAATAAACCAACAAGCATTGTAATTAATCATTTAACTTTTGTTTATCTAAATATATTATCAGATAAAATGGATAATATTATTTTTGTCGATTTTCAATATTATACGATAGACAATAAGGAATATCCGGTAGTATTTAAAGAATTTGCTATATTCGATTCTAATTACACCAAAACTAATGTAAAGACATTTTTAATTAAAGGACCCCCTGATATTAACTTATTGGCATTAGATAAAGCCCACGTAAACAATTTACGGGACATGACTTCACATTTACCCTGGGATTACGGTGACATTTCGCAAGATGACTTTAAAAAGTACATGAAGAGACATTTAAAATATAAAAAAATTATATATGTATTCGGGTTGATGAAGCTGGCAATATTAATTTCCGAACTTGATGTACTTGCTCCAAAATCGATGGAGAAATTGGGAATATATCAACGGTATTACAACTATTTAACCCCGTGTCCCTTCCATGATCAATTTACTACAGTAGAAAATAAATGCGCTTACCACTTAAACAGAAAGGATAACTGTCTGCGGTACTGCTCCGCAAAACGAGTCGGAGGGTATGTAATGAAACGATTTTTCGTGAGAACGCGATTAACTGTAGTGGAAGATGTACTCGTACAGTAGGTTTACTCTAAGCATGTAATGTGATGGGATAATATAATTGTTTTAATGTCAATAAAAATAATTAAAACATTAAAATCTATTTTTTATATCTCAGTTTGACGGGAGGTGGGGTTTAGGTTTACACTCACAAACACACCACACCTACCGGTAGCCGGCTGTTGTATCTGAGTTTAACTACAAGTAGCTGACTTTATACATACAGACATATAACAACGCTAAACTGCAGAATGGCTCCCCTTCTAGACTGACAGCACCCACATCGCTTTAGCGTTACTAGTAATAAAATTAAATTAACTCGACATGTGGTTCGTATATGCGGCATTAGAGGGGCCCGCCTAACAATAGGCCTACTGGTACTGTAGCACTCTTGTAACAGTATACTTGGATAGTGCATGCCGGTTCCTTCGATTTAAGGATTATTACACTTGAATGCTTCCAATTTTCTGTTTACAACTTTAATTGGCCTAATCTAGATTATTATTACTGGGGCTACTACTGTCGCATAGGTAAGCCTTTACTATACAGCTATAGTTAACTTTATGCGGCCCCTTTTTCGAATGTAGGCCCAATATGGTTTACGGTTAACCTTTAGAACTCACGGACAGGCATACCTTCATTCAACCAGTCATATAATGATTCCTCAACTGAAAGCCGGCCAGCTCATTGATACAATAGGTGTGGCTATAGCAATATATAAAATCCACCGCTCACAAGTTCATTCACTTCATTTTGTAGGCCTATATAAAACATAGTTAGTTTATTTATGTATTCGCTTTTTTTTTTAATTAGATATAAAATAGACAAAAAACCTACTGCTACCGGTAACACATTAACACAAACAGACTGACTGACTGATTACATACGAGTCTACTGACGGTGTATTCTTGGATCTGGCGGTAGGCCAACAGGAGCTACTGATACTTCTGCTTCAGTCGCTTCTTCTTCCCAGTCAGCCAGTGCTCACCCTCACTATAGTTATCAAGTCTTATCTGGTGAGCTTCTCCATATAAAATAGACAAAAAACCTACTGCTACCGGTAACACATTAACACAAACAGACAGACTGCCTGATTACATACGAGTCTACTAATGGTGTATTCTTGAATGTGGCGGTAGGCCCACAGGAGCTACTGATACTTCTGCTTCAGTCGCTTCTTCTCTCCAGTCAGCCAGCGCTCACCTCACTATAGTTATCAAGTCTTATCTGGTGAGCTTCTCCATATAAAATAGACAAAAAAAACCTACTGCTACCGGTAATACATTAACACAAACAGACAGACTGACTGATTACATACGAGTCTACTGGTGTGTTCTTGGATCTGTCGGTAGGCCAACAGGAGCTACTGATACTTCTTCCCAGTGCTCACCCTCACTATAGATATCAAGTCTTATATGGTGAGCTTCTCCAGCCTGCACACGAATGTTTAAACTAAAGTTTTTATTTGTAGACAATGTTGTTTGTCTGCCTTCGCTCGTTTTATTTCTAACCATTATAGTAATCACTCCATTGTCATTTTTCAAATGTAATTCCATTACATTTAACGATGTAAAAAACAACTGTTCCCCTTCAAGATCAAACTTTAGCAAACAGTCGCTATCCCTATTTCCAATAAATGCGAACGACATATCTTGATTGATTGAATGGTTGATGGATCACCGCGACTGAAGTTTGGAGGTTAGTTTTTGCAAGTACAAATACAAGTAGGTCTATACCGGTATTTTTATTTACGGTAACAAAATTATACTTAAGATATAATTGAGCTTATATATATTTTTGTAGAGGGTCGCAGATGTTTACATTACAAAATTCACATAGTTAACAAAATGCACAACATAAACTTTTCCCATGCGGATTAGCGATATATGCTCTGTTCATTGTTCTATTCTATTCTATTCTATTCTGAATGTAGGGAAATGCATAGCCGATGTTTTAATAATATGTACTGGTATACAGGCTAGTAACAGATAGGAGGGCTTCGACTTTGATTATGAATACCAGTACATAGCCCTAAACTTTTCTCACCGAGCTTAGCGATGCTCGCTGCACACACTCATAAGTAACAGATGCGCAACTGTAGCTCACTCGTGCGATGCTTAGCTAGCTAGCTACTGTCTCTAGGTATACTATGCATACTTGGCTGTTACAAGCAATCGCTCTGCCGAAGTTAGTTAGTTTCCCCAACTAGTTGTTGATTTAAAAAATATTCATAAATTTCTTCTCCCTCAATTTAATATATATATACATATTTTACAGTAAAAAATCCCCACCACCAAACAACAACAATAAATTTTACTCTCTCTAATTATATTTTACATCAAAAACCCTCCACCAAACAATAATAAATTATTAACCAGTTTGTTGAATATAGGATAATATATATGAAATTTAAACGGAGAACACATTAATGAACT
Source organism: Nemertoderma westbladi (assembly GCA_032718475.1). Classification (NCBI taxonomy): domain Eukaryota; kingdom Metazoa; phylum Xenacoelomorpha; order Nemertodermatida; family Nemertodermatidae; genus Nemertoderma; species Nemertoderma westbladi. The sequence goes on from JAUCBJ010003847.1 coordinate 27,752, forward strand.
TTTACCTGTGTAGAAACAGCAAACAACAACAATATTATTTATTCTGACTTTACAGTTATTGAATATTTCTGGCTCGTATGAAATTTCTAGTTTAACATTATCAAATATAACATAAAACTCGATATTGTTTATAAGTAACCTATAGATTACAGTGTCAATACTAAAAATATAAGTACACAAATTGATAGATTTAAAAATCAAATTAATGTTTGTTTGTTCAAATATATGCTTTTTAACTTTATTAAAATTATATTTTCTACCAAGAATTGTTATTCGTCCATTTGTAAACATTAATATGGTTGCACCAAATACCTTATATATAAACTGATTAGGTTTGAGTATAATTTTACCTGTCAATTGATTTTTTAATTCTTTTAAATTAAGTCCATAAATGATCTGCTTACAACTTATATTTTTATTTACTATTTGATAATTCATCATCATCATCACCTTTTGGTTCTTCATAAGTTGGTATATTTGATATTTTTATAGGTTTTTGAGGTTTGTTTTATAGTGTCCCCAAGGAAGTGATTGATTTTTATTAAGCCAATAAAGTTTATCATCAAAGCTACTGAGTGCAAATTTATTTTGCTTTAAGGTATAAATACGATGTAATTTAGATTGAAATCTGTTTATATATTTTTTTATTTCTTCATTTGAGTTATATGCTTTTAAATATTCTTCATGAGTAATATTCGTTTCCACAATAGCTCTTGTAATACCTTTTGCTCTGCGAATATTTCTGTTATTCCATTCCAAAATTGAATATAATTTTGGTCTTAAAAATACTGCTTGTTTAATTTCACGTGAGGCTAGTTCATCTTTACAGTGATAAAGTCTCGATTTATTTTTATTACTATAAAGCGGGTGATCCTGTGGGTAATTGGATGTATCTAAAATATTATTTTTAATTAATGCTTTTAAAAAATTATTCTGCGATGTATTATAATAACAACCTATTAATGAGTCTGTATCTGATGCGACAATTTCAATACGGCAGTTTAATTCTTTCTCAATAGGTAGTAATCTATTGTAATACAGTTCATACATATCAAGTTTAGCCAAATCCAACACCGCGCTACCAATAAATATAGGCTTATCAAGAGTTACAGAGTCTTTCACTAATAAATGACCTGATAATGTATTATTGTATATTATAAATTGTTCATGATTAATACGATTCACCAATTGGTCGCATTTATCATTGCTATTTGTGATACGAAAGTTACATCTCTCCCGTATCTTTTCTATTGTCTTACCAAATAAAGAGTTATTAAGCAGCTTTGCGACAGCCGTTTCAATGTAACTTTTTGCTAGTCGCCTTTGATTAATATTAAAATCTATGTAATTTTTAAATACAAATTCTTGTTGAAAAGAATATAATTTATGTAGTTTAGTAACAATTAATCCTTGTTTTATATAAAATTTTAACAGTTTCAAATGTAAAATAATGATAAAATTCTTTATCAAATTGCGTCAGCAAGAGTTTTGGAGTAGACATGTTATATTTACTGGAGGTACCTCTTTGTATCGATAAGTTATTAAATTGTTCTCTCATATAAGGTGAAAGCATTGATTCATTTATACTTAAATGCTCTGGGGCTAACGGTAATTGTAATGTTTGATCGTGAATAGCTTTGGGGTAATTTAAATCACATATTAAAAAATATCCAGTAGATCCGTCATTGTCTAAATCTACCAAGTACTCGATTAGTTTTTCTGGAATTGCATTCTCTAAATGTTTAATACTTACTTCTTTGAATTGTGAAGTGGGTAGTTTTTTACTTAAATTCCCAGAATATAAAGAGTTGAAATCAATATTAAAAATATGGCATTCTTCCTTAGTAGAATCATATGTACTTGTTTCGGGTATATTTGATTCTATATAATGCTTTCGACAAAATGAAACACCACCCCTAATTGATTTTTCAAAATCTCTATATGTCTGATAATCCTTTATTAATTCTATTTTACATTTATTATATTTTAGAGCGCAATCATAGGTAAATGACGCGATACTACAGTAAAAAACCACTTCTAAATCGTAATTTTGTATACAAACATTCCTAAAATTCTCAAATATATCAGCAAGCAAACAAACATCGAGTTTTAAATAAGCTAAAAGATAATCTTTGAGATTCACACAGTCGAATTCTACCCATGATAATCCCGCAAACCTATAATCTTCAATTGTACATTTTTTTTGACTTAAGTTACTAAAAAAAATATTTATAGATGGTAAACCAGTATCATTAAATTTATTTATATCTGTCAAGTACTCGTATAGAAATACTCCTTTCCGATTAATTGTTGAGTTATTCAAGTTTGGATAAAAATATTTCATTTCTTGTAGAGTAATTGGTAAAATTGAGCTTATATCATGACTCGCTACATCCTTTGTTGAACACTCAACTAAATTACTTAGGGAAAAGCTTAAAAATTGATATGTGTCTAAGACACGTAACTCAATTTTTTTAGAAGTGTTTTTAATTGGGATAAATGCACTCAGTGAAATATATCGTTCTGTATTTCTCGGTATAACCTTTATATCCCAATCCGTGTATTTCTTATCTCTAAATCCGGTTTGTAATATACAATGTATATCGTAATTATTGGCATTGTGCCCACAAAGTACATACAGGTATCGTTTCTCTATTGACTTCTTCCTTGGTAGCAGGCGAGACGGTGACGATGGAGAACTTCCGCTCGAAAAAAATGCACTAAACATCGTTCACAATATTGCCTATTGACGATATGAAGAGCTCTCGTATTCAGCAATCGATTCAAGTTAGTTATGTAAACATAATGATTCAGTTTAGGTACATTGTTATTTTTTACTACAAGTAATATATTTAATAACTCTTTATCTGGTGTAATTTTACTAAATGGTGGTTGTCTTAATATAGATACGGGGGTGCGTTTGTTGTCGTTATTCCAACATAGTAAATTAATTATATATTTAGAATTTTGTTTTTCAAAAAGTTTAATCGCTAGCTGCCACTCTGTTGGATAATAATTTTTCCCGTTGTCAAAAATGAAATGACTCATATAATTTTTGTACTGCGAAGTACGGTATTTGTGATTTTTCACTTTGCTACTAAATTTTGCGGCTATAATAGCCCATTTGAAACAGTCATTATCAGCCGATTGTATATTTATTGTACATTAGATACTCGATAGAACCTTAGGTAATTCCATATATCCATGTCCCTTATATAGTAACGACCTACACTTAGATTCAGCTAATTTAATTTCAACTCTTAATAATGATTTAATACGCCAGCCCAAACCACGTGTGTTAAAGATGGCTATTTTTTGTAATATATTTTGCACCACATACTCAAACCATGTGTCAAAACTTTGTGATGAATCTACAGTATTAATAGCACCACCGGAAGAATTAAAATAAAAGGTTTCTAATTGTTTGCCTTCTGAAAAATATGATCTGTACATTATTACAATTAGACCTAACCACAGTCTAAGAACATTCATTTCTTTCAATCTGTCTAATATTAACTGAAGAATATTACCTCGAATTTGCGCTAATGCTGTTTCTACATCTGGATAATCTCTAGAAGTTGGGAGGTTGTGGACATAAATTTCAAGACGATTATCGTGAGCTTCTTGTTCCCACGTAAAAATTGTTGCACATGTACCAAGAGCCACCCTTAAGTTTTTTCTAGATATTATATTTTTATGTTGCGGAGATATACACTTTCTTGTGTAATAACATTTCAAGTGACAGTCGTGTCGTAAATAATTCTCATATGTATACTCTTTATTACAGGTAGAACAAGTCAATTGATAGGTACGGAACTCCATTTCTTTACAACCCGTAGTTGATTCATGTCGTTTACAAATTTCACTGCATGAAGTCACGACATGACACTTAAAACAAGAATAACCTTCAAAATGTGACTTTAGGTGATGTAAATAATTATGTCTAGTTACATTCATATGACAGAATGAACAACATATTGCTATTTTATCCATGTTGAAGTTTGTTTAGATTATTTAATAATAATAATAATAAAATATCACCAAAGATTAAAATAAAATAAAATGAAATGAAATGAAATAAAATGTTATTGACTATATCTAAACATTTATATGCTACCGTGTGAAATAATTTTAAATCAATCACCAATCGCTTATAGGTATTGGAAACCTCAAAGGGTTTAACTTATGATAGGGTTTCCATGTAAGAATAATAATCAGGTTTCCATGGAGAATTAGTAACTGGATCTACTGGAACTGGGTTAACAGCAAATTTCTGTTTCTTTGCAGGTGATGCGTTGGTTAATTTACTCGATGATCTTGGCTTCCGAGGTAATATTTCAGGAAAGACCTGTTGCGGTTGAGAGCAACTCTCTTCAAGATTCGGTTTGGGTGATGGGATCTCTACGATTGCTTTAGGTTTATCCAAAAGGACAAAACCATCTACATTAGCTTCAGTAAGAGAAACACCATCCATTGCCTCTTTGAGAAAACTAATATGAGCTTTATCATTCAAGTAATGCAACTCAATAGAATTTCCACCTGTATCGACTTCAGTAGAATTATTGGTGTTGGTAATAATAATTTTTTTATTATTGGTTTTAATCATTTTGAGACGGTCTGATAGTTAAATGATATTTTTATCAAAAAGACTCAAAACTCTCGCAACAAAACGGTTAGTTCCTGATTTGACAAATTGAAAAGATTGAATAATAGTTAAAACCAACACTATCAGCGTATCTGAGGCTGATTTTCCATAAGCCAACATAGTTGGTTCCCTTAAAAGCTGTTACAAATCCAATAAACTCTGGATTTGATAATTCAATGTAAAATTGATCGCTAATAATCTCTAGCGGTGGAGAGAGAAATTACAATAATTTCCCTCTGTATTGAATTAGAACTTCAGTAAAAGCTTTGTTGAGAACTTTACATTTGCCTTGTTTCTGAACATAAACATCACCCAACGTAGGGTTGATAGAAATATTCAAATTTCCTCGTGCAAAACGAAGATTGGGATATATCCTACCTGGTATAATTGGTGGTCTGGATTGATGTTGGTTGTTGGTTGTTTCTAGAATGTCCAGCAAATAGCGGGTATCTTGATGGGAAAAACAAATTGATTCGTTGTCATCCTGAGATTCCACAATAAAATACTTGCTGTGAACGACAGTGCAAGTATATTTATTGTAAGTAAATTTCCAGCTATTTGTTGCTCCGGTTTTTTGCATTAAGGCCATAATAATAATAAATACGAAAAATATTACAAGTGATAAATTTTAAACTGAATCGCTGTAATCAATTGACACCATAGTTCTCACTCTAAAGTTGTGATGGTCGGAAAACAACACCTGAGAAAAATGATACTGACTCACTCATTGGATATCAAACATTAGAACTACTCAATATCGGAATCAGTATCATTTATTCAAGTGTATGATTTTCCGACCAACGAATATACAACGAGTAAGATAATGAAGAAATTATTAAGGAAATAACACAATTTCAGAGTGAGAACAAAAAAATTAGATATGGTATCAATTTATTACCATGAAGATTACAAGTGATGAATTTTAATAAAAACATTCAGTTATATATAATTTCTGAATATAACATGTAAGCAACAAATATGCGGCATAGTCAACAACGAATAAGAAAAGAGATGTGATGCAATGTGAATGAATTGTTGGTTGGTTGGTAGCGTGGGTAGGAAATACGTGTACGAATATGAATCATTGGGTTGTGCGTAATAATAATAATAATCAATAATTATAATAAAAACGCTCAGTATAATGTTAGCCTTTCAATATGTCACAGATGTGGTAGGGCTAGGTTGAGTAACTATGGAAATGCGACAACGTGTACGTGTACACATAGCGGAATTTCAAGACTCATACTGGTTGGCTGGTTGGTAGGTTGGTTAGTTAGTAACAGCAGTCGAGTAGCGGTGGGTAAATCGATGAGTTGACAATCAATATAATAGCATAGCTTGGTATATGCAAGTGTGGAGATGGCAACGTCCGTGACTGACTCTATCGTTGTTGTCATGGTAGCGAGGGGAAAGGGGGAGTAACCGGAGGGCTAGGCAAGCATCGAGTAACAGCAGTCGAGTAGCGGTGGGTGGGTGGGGCTAGGCATGCATCGTGAGGTTAGGCTACGCGAAGATGAATATCGATGATTGGTTCATGCAACGACGCAAAACAATACTGTCGGTTGGTAACAGCAGTTGAGTAAGGCGTGCATCGCGAGGTTAGGCTACGCGTAGGTGAATATCGATGATTGGTTGATGCAACGACGCGAATCAATACTGACAGTGACAGATGGTCATTAAAATTCATCAAAATTTAGCATTTTCAATAGTCCTCCGAGATATCTCCCATAGACCAAGCTAGGGAGGAGGGGCAGGAGCTCCATCCTTCTTCTACTACTAGCGCTGCAACCCTGAACTAGTTGCCGCACATCGTTGGAGATTCCCGGCAATTATATCGCCTGCCGGGTTCGTCGCAACGTTTTCTCGATCCCTTGGTGGGATGCGTGAATCCGATTAAGGGTTGCTTTCCATGCTGCCTTGGGAATAATGAGACGGTGTCCATATAGGGCGAGGCCCTTGTCCATTGTAAGTTCGTTGCAGATGGACCAATATGGGCCGATTGCAAGGTTAGTGCGGGACTTGGCGGGGAATCCTGATTCTATTGCGTCGATAAGTTGTTTATAGTTAGGTTGTTTGGTTAGCGATTTCAAGTGTGGGTCGCTAGGGTGTGAGATCGACTGAGTGTCTGTGTGTTCCACAATCTTGGCGAGTTTCTATGACTGCATGCAGAAAGTGGGTCATCTCGCCATCGTCCGTGACATTGTCTGGGGTAGGGTCGTCGATGGGGGAGCGAGATAACGCGTTGGGGATTCAGTGATCCTTGCCCTTTCGCCATATCGTTTTAAATGAGTATGGTATAAGTTTAGACTTTAGTCATTGTAGCCTCGTATTGTCGGTGTCATTTATCGTATAGCGATCGATGATCATCACCAGTGGTTGGTGATCAATGACCAGGGTGTATGTGGGGAGGCCAAGCAAATATATTCGACATTTTTGGGTGGCCCAGACTGCGGCTAAGAGTTCGAGTTCGACCATCGCATATCGGGATTCAGTCGAGGAAACGAAATGTGAACCACATTCCACCAACTTCCAGTTGTCACTGTGTTTTTGGAGGAGAGCGTAGCCTAGCCCATTATTCCTGGAAGCGTCTGTTTGGAGAACTGTCTCCTTCATCGCATCGAAATGGGACAAGTACAGACAGAGAGAGCAGGATCTTCTTAGTATGTTCGAATGCGCGATCATGATCGTTGATCCAGTGATGTGGGTTCCTATGACTAAGGAGTTGGCGGAGTGGTGTTAGGGCCGACGCAATCTCGGTAGAGAATGGAGCGAACTGTTCAACAAGGCCAATAAAACTTCTCAGATTGGTGAGAGTGGTTGGGTGAAGGAACTCTGTGATTGCCTTAACTTTGGCGGGGTCGGCTCAAATTCCGTCAGGTCCCAGAATGTATCCCCCAAATTTAACATTCAGTTGGGCCAGCTGTACCTTGTCAGGATGGAGTTTAATGCTGCGTTCCCGGCACCGCTTCAGGAATTCTCTCACATCGTAGAGGTGTTTCTCTAATCTATCACTATAGATTAAACAGTCGTCAACAATCTTGGATATGTTTTTTAGTCCGTGAATAGCGTCGTCTCCTCTGCGGTTGTATTCATCACCACTCGAGATAAGTCCCATAGCACTCCTGCAATGGATATATCGGCCCCATGGTAGTGGGATCTGCCAGTAGCCGGATGATGCATCAAATACTGAAAAGTATTTGGCAGTATTCGATAATGTATCGCGGGTTGGGATCGGAATAGTAAGGACGCTTGACCTGGTTGTTTAAGTTCTGCAGGTCTATACAGAGCCGCAGCTTTCCGCTCAGTTTGCGTGTCACTGTGAATGGATGGGCCCATTCCATTGGCTCTGAAATCCAGGCGATCACTTCGCATTTCTCTAAATCAACTAAGAGCGATTTAACTTCATCCCGTAAGGCGAAGGGAATTGGCCAGGCACTGTTTACATGGAATGGCGTTGCCCCTTCCTTTATCTCAATCTCAATATGCATTGCAGGGCCGTCCATCACGCCAAGGGGCTGGGGCCTCGTCATCGAACACATCGTCGAATTCTTGCGGTTGCGATTGTGTATGGATGATACAGTTAATGGAAGTTGTTGTGGGAACTTCTTCGAGATTATTCCAAGGTCTTCGATTGTTTTTCGCGATAAAATCAATCCGTTAAGATTTTGGTAGTCGAAGAGCGCCCATGGTGCTCGATTTGTGCGGGGAATCGGCCAGAAATTTCGAGGTGAAGGCCATCTGCGGCCAACAAGTCGACGGTACAGCTGGGGGTAAGTAAGATCCCTTATCTTTCCGCCCTTTGAAGTGAACAGCTCGGTGCTCATTATAGTTGCAGCTGCGCCGCTGTCAGGGAGCGCATTGCGTACATTCCCGAGTTTATTTTGGGTTGTTGGATGATAAAGTTGAAGCTCGATATATCGGAGTTTGCATGTAGCGGGGGTTGTAGTCACGCAGTTTACACGTTTTCGGAAGATCAGCGTGTTTACTTTATGGTCTGACTTGCCCGATTTCTTCCAAGTTGATCGGCAAGACTTTCTCGAAGTGCCCGAGTTTATCGCACCCTTGACATTCAATGTCCTTTGCGGGGCAAAAAGTCTTTCCTGCGGCGTGGTTTCGGCCACAGTTTGAACATCCGCCCTCGTTACTGCGATCGGAGCTCTTCCCTCGAGGTTTATCCATCGGCATCACCCTACTGGCGGATTTCCCACATTTGTAAGTGGAAACTTTATTTACCAGTTTTCCACCGCCGATATCGACTGGTTGTGTTCACTGGCCTCCCAGCTCTGGCTGGTCCGCACACAATCATTGAGATCTGGTTGAGGGATAATCTTTAGGAGTTCGGTTCTGAACTCGGAGGATTGGATCCTGACCAGTATCTTAGTAACGATCTTCCTATCATGGCAGTGGTGACATAACCGTGACATAATGTGACATAATGGTGACATAATTGTCCGCCAAATCCTCGAGATTTACGCGGAATGAATCAAAGGATTCATTTGGGCCCTGTGTCTGGTTGTGGAAACGAATTGCATCAACAGCGATACTGCTTCTTCCGGAGGTGTGCCTGAAGTGCGTTCAAAATCGAATCCATCGTTGTTTCCTGTGCATTGATGTCAACTTTCAGAGTGACAGTTAGGGTTTGGTGGAGTTCGCTTCCGAGCGCCGAAACAAGATCGTAAACTTGTTCCTGTAAAGAGTAGCTGTTGGCCTGTTGGCGGAATGCGTGGATTGTCCAGGCCTTCCTCCATCGCTGGAATGTACCGAAATCGACATCGTTATCGATTTTCTCGAGGCCCGTTATATCTATGGGTTGTCGTCATGAGTCCATCTGAGCGTATGATAGATCAGTCAGAATCTGGGATGCAGGTGGAGGAGGGGGGTCGACAACCGGGGTTGTGGGCATTCCTTGCCCTTGGAACGATGTGATTATGCAAGCCAGCTCCGCATTGGGCTTCCAATTCGGTACATTCTGTAACTCTTTCTGCTGCTCGTTCGGCTCGTTGGGCAGTCAGCACTGCCAGGAGTCGATTGCCAGCATCTGCGCGTTGCGCGTCCAGGACTGCTTTGATATCGGCCAGGGAGAGGGACTGCGCGGTAGCAGGATCCGTGAGATCGCTGTGGATCTCGTCGTCGCTTGTTGAGGGCGATGTGGGTGGAGGTTTGTTATCCGTTGTAGGCGATGCTGAAGCGGAAGGACGTTTACCTTTCTGGTAGTCCTTCTTCTTCTTCTTTTGTGCCATCGTCTAGGTTCGTTTATTTCACTGCACCATGTGCTAAGGTCGTGGGGACCATTATATTAATAATATATAATACCAAATATTCAATAATAATCAGTCAGGCTGATGTATTATGGCTGTGACGGGATCAGAGATCCCGACCGGGTAGATTGTTATACGCGTCACCGTAGGCTTTGAGATGGTACTAATAGCTTGGCCGAGGCCGTTGGAAAAAAGCGATCAGAGTTTGATGTTGTTTCTGGATGTTATAATATATGACAGCACAATTAATATGGCAGAGATAATAGTATATGATTGATACCGGTAATAGTATATGATGACAGCCGATGACGATGACGGTGAACAATTGTTACCGGTCTGCACTAAAACTGAGTAACTAACTACCTGATGTACCAATCCAAGAATCTGACATAATATATGACTACACTAATATTGCTTCACCTCCTACTCTACCTTGGCCTGCTACCTAATGGATGCTCTACTGTGCCCTATCGCGTGCTTCCCTCCCCCCTATTGGCTAATATGCTACTTCTCACCCTGGCACCATCCCACCATCCCATTTTCTGGTGGGTAATGAAAATGAAGTGGAATTGAATCCGCTTACAATGGCCAGTACATTATATAAAGATATTTCAGTCTATATCATGACAGTAGTGTCATGTAGGCCTATATATTTGATACCGAAATTAAAGTGAAAGTAAGTACTGTTTCGACCTATGACAGTATCTCGGTAATAATGTCCCTAGATGGGGCGAGCCACAAGGGAGGGGAGTAAAGAAAAAACACTAGCTAACTTAATTAATAATATCTTGTAATGTTCACGAACACTTAACCAATAACAAATATAAAAAAAATACCGTATTTTTAAAATTTTCAAAAATACTAGCTATTAAAAATAACACTAGCTACCATAAAAAAATATATCTACTAATGTTCTAGAACATTCACCAATATCAAAAAATCATTAAAATCACAAAAAGTGACGGATAAAAAAATGGCAGGGGTGACGACTTGACGAAGTAGCACCTAATTTTTGGCTAGAGTTCCGTATAGCACTACAATTTTAAAACATATATAATTGTTACTATGGTAACGTTGAAGAGTTCTAGAACAATAGAAAATAATTATTTACTATTCTGGAACATAATAAATAAAATAAAAAATATAATGTTCTAGAACATATAGCTTTTTTTTTTAATTTTAAAATAGCTAGTAAATTAAAAAAAATTATTTTTAAATAAATTTCTGAATACATTTAAATTAATATTAATTTATAGTGTTTTTGTATACCAATGTAACTAATTAGTTTATTTATGCATTGGGTATTTATTGACTTTGGTTGGCCTTTAATATATCATGGAATCCGTTTAAATTTTCCATTTCTAATCTGTTGCCGCCATATGTACACCATGTCCTGGAATATAGTGTCATATTCAGGTACCTGCCCACCCCCCCCCCCCCCCCCCTAATTTTTCTACAAATCGTAATGAGATTGCATGAAATTTGAAACAAGGATAGTTTCACCTCCCTCCTCCTTGCTGGGTGAGCCAGAATTTTTATTTCTGCTTTCATTCTTTAGCTACGAAGTGTTTAAAAAAAAGTGTCTCCATCGGTACTAGTTCAGTATGCGTACAGACCCCACCAAATGTTTTATACTAATTAGTTTTCGATAATTTCTTGTTTTGAAATGCTCTAGAACATGTTAGCTATTTGTTTATAAAAAATAAAGTTCTAGAAAAGAAATCATATTTTATTTTGGAACATCTTTTTAGAAAAACAAGGTTTGTATTAAAATCTTATGAGTTCGTTATATCAACAGTATTTAGCATTTTAATGATTCTCTGGAAACACTATTCTCTTATATAAAATCTAGCTAGTCCTTGTGCCACTTTGCGCGCAGAAAACTTTCTGGGGCACTAGTAGCATAGGCCCTATTTGTCTCAAATTTGTACCGGTATGTATTGGGTACCAACTGTTTGACATTTTTTTTCATATGAAAATGGCTTAAATTTTTAATTGAAAAGTAGGTAATAAAAATTGGTTTTAAATGTTATTTTAAAAACAGTAGTTACCTTAAAAAACACTTGCTTCAATAAAAAAATATCAAAAGATAAAACAAGATTAATGTAGGAATCAAATTATAATACACCATGAACCGTGATATAGTGTCATTTTCTGATGACACGGACGCCCCCCCCCCCCCCCCCCCCAGATTTTTCTACAAATCTTTATCATATTGCTTGACATTTAAAACACCACTAGTTCCACTCACCGTCGTTGACCCCATGAAGCTGGAATTTTCGTCTGCTTCTTTAAATTTTTTTATTAAGCGTTTTAAAAAAGTGTATTTTGGAAATCGCACCATCCTTATCGTGGCCATTCTCCACATTACACGTAATTTCTTCATATCATTAGAAAGCTTGCGTTGCAAGGATTCGAAATATGTAACAATATCTGAATTTCGTTGAGAAACAGCTGAGATATCGGCGTTCAAAGATTGTAAGAATTATCGTTCGCTGAAAGCCATTTGTAAAAGACACTTTTTTAAAACACTTAAAAAAACTTTTCAAGGTAAAATCGAAAATTCCCGCTTCATAAGGACATCGACGGTGAGCTGAACTAGTTTCAAATTGAATGAGATAAATTGATAAAGTGATAAATGTTTTCTTGTCGTCAGAATATGACACTATATTACGGGTCATGGTGTATAATATAAGATTTCTGATTCACCACACTTTTTTCCAAGAGATGGTGTCGTCTATCTTAAGGACCTCGCTACAATTTTGATCCTGGATATTAGATTGTCCAGTAGTTTTCTTGCATATTATCATTTTGTTTAACGATTGTACTGTAGGTTACTTTGGCTTGTGTCAACTAAAATATCCATAGCTTAGCTACTGAAACTGCCGCGATTTCTGCATTGTTCATGTTACAACCACAGCCGAGTAATACCGCACCGATAACAGTAGAACAAGGTCATAGCAGTAGATATCCGACACAAATGGAGGAGAAAAACCATATTAATTTAACTCCTCCAAAGGAGCGGAAAAAACACCTAAGAAGCCCACTTAGACCACGCAGACCTATCGCGCAAAGAAGACAACTAGATAGGATATTCATGAAGTATGATAAGGTAGAAATTAATGAGGATATATCGGAAAGCGCTAACCATGGTGGGACTAGGCAACTATTCAATATGGATGATATAGTCTCTTGGGATGAAGAAAGAGCTACAAGATATATTTCCAAGGATGTAATCGGATGGGTTATACAAAGCACCCCATTTAGAGTTGTGATTGTTTTACTAATTATAGTGAATTCAATCATGATTGGAATTCAGACAATGGAAACTCTCATGCGTGAATACGAAAGTTTCTTTGCTGCATTTGACATATCGTTAACCACGATATTTGTTGGAGAAATATTGTTAAAATGGAGGTATAATTTCTTCTTGTATTGGAAGAGTGGATGGAATTTTCTGGACGTTATACTCATTGGAGCAGTCCTTATAGAAGGTAACCTAAAGTTTTTAGTGAGTGGTCGTGTGTTAAGGATACTTAGAGTCCTTAGGGCATTGAGAACCTTCCGTGGTACCCAGTTATTTTTTGGATTATCCACTCTGATGGAAACTATCCTCTACTCTCTTCCAGACATGGCTAATATCGCTATGCTTCTGTTAATTGTTATGATGATGTTTTCCGTAATAGGCTCCATTCTATTTGGGTCTGAATATCCTGAATATTTTGGTAATTTTGCAAATGCGTTGTTTACAAACTTTATCTGCGTCACTCAGGATGGATGGGTTGAAATATACCGAAAAAAGATGATCTTGAGCGATATATCAACCTACGCGGCAATATATTTTATGTTATCAATTATAATTGGAGCTTTTGTTTTTGCGAATATAATTATCGCTGTGGTTGTAACTAATTTAGATAAATCAATTCGAGGAAAAGAAGAGGCCCCGGATGCCATAAAAGACAAAATTAAAAAGCTCGCATTCACCAACAGAATAGGCTGGTCTGAGCTTGAAAGTAAAATTCCAATGGTTCACCCGAATGTGTCAATGTCTAGTTACAATGTGTTCAAACAAAAACCATTGGAACTTATCGATTTCTCCAGAGTACATCCATATAGACTGGAAACATATTTTCTTATAATTCTTGCTTTGGAAGAAAATCTCAAACAATATCGGATACTTCGTGAAAGACTCCAAAGGGTTGTTGAAAAACAAAACGAATACAGTCACAATTTACAAATGAAAAGGAAAGAGACTGTCTTGGAACCAAAATCAAAACTTCGGCGATCAACATCTATTGATTACGAGCTTATGGGCGAATTAACGCGCAGAGGAGATATAGTTTCTGGAATCGTTGAGATGGATAAACGGAACATGTTGGAGAAAGATGATGGACGTGGTGGTATCATTGAATTAGTGCGACCTCAAACCCAGAAACAAACTGCTGCTGCTAAAAATCTAGTGAGGAAAGGATCGTTGACCACATTGTATGGAGTCCAAGGTCGACAGAGAGACAATAAATAATATTACCAAAATTATTAACAGATTTAATATTTACTGTACTAATTTAATATATTGCAGTACTTTTTAAACAAATTTTCCTATATAATTATATCGTAAAGTCTATGATGAGTGAATGAAGTTCCTTGTTAGCGATTTGTGCATTGAAATTAGAGAAGGGGAGGGGGGCTGATTTGATGCAAATCCCATCTCGGATCGCGAATTACTATTTTGCCTCAATGTTAAGTTATCAAATATGGGAAAGGAACAGGTTACAGTGGCACTTTAATCTAACGAAGGCAATAAACGAAAGTCAATATAACATATTTTTTGGACTAATTGGATGTTATTGTCTACCATTTGCGTCGATTTTCCCCTTGTATGGGATGAATTTTGATTGCGTCGAAAGTTCCCAGTTTATGTGAACTTGACACACCAGGCAGTTAGAGCCCATTAGGGCTCCCATTGTCCGGGGGGGGGGGGCACTCCCCCCCCCCCCCCCGGACACTTCCCCTCGGACACTTCCCCCCCAGTTAATGTGTTAAAATTAATATGGGTGTATCAAAGCAATAAACAAAAGTTAATGATGGTTACAGGACTAATGTATCCAGACACGTTTTTTCAAAATTATAAAAGAAACATTTTTATAGTCAAATTTTGTTTCTTTTTCTTTTAATTGGGGGCTGCTGCCCCCAAACCCCCGCTTCTTAGGTTGGGGGCTGCCGCCCCCAAACCCCGCTTCTTTTGTTGGAGGCTGCCGCCACCAAGCCCCCGCTTCTTTTCTGTGGGGCTCTCGCCACCAAACCTCGGCATTTCCCTGTTTCCCCGTGGTGAAAGACTTTAAGACCATTTTGAAATAATTAAGTCATGTTTGTATCATCAGATAATAAATTGACTAAGCCTAAAGTAGGAGCTGTATTAAATGTTAACAAAATTAATATATAAATTACTACAATATTATATAATTCAACAAAATCCTATTGAAAATATTGCAAGTAACCAGGAAATTTAATTAATTTATCAATATGTAATGCTGAACACAGAATACAGGTCGACGCATGTCGATTTTACCCTGGAGAGG
This sequence comes from Nemertoderma westbladi, assembly GCA_032718475.1. NCBI lineage: Eukaryota > Metazoa > Xenacoelomorpha > Nemertodermatida > Nemertodermatidae > Nemertoderma > Nemertoderma westbladi. Next base: position 43,234 of record JAUCBJ010003847.1, read on the forward strand.
TATAATTTTGATTGCAACAATAATATTCATCCCCATCTGCTACAATTTGAAGAAGACTATTACATAATAATACCTATAATTAAAACAATGAATTATTATAATTCTATAGTTAATAAAAACACTATACCATTCGGGGGATGGAATTTATATGTCGTCTAATTAATTGTTTAAAGATGGATGTAATTGCATTGATAAAATCCATAAATAAAACTTGGATATAAAATGTAAAATCGGGATGCAAAAGATCACTTTCTGAGCTAAGAAAGGAAAATTGGATACAACTTGTCTGGATACAAGCGGAAGCGGTCCTTTTACCTTACAAAATGAAAAATAAGAATGTGGGAAGTTAAGAACAGTCGGGGGGGGAAGTGTCCGGGGGGGAAGTGTCTGGGGTGGGGGGAGTGTCCGGGGGGGGGGGGGGGAAGTGTCCTACTTGAACGGGGGGGGGGGGAAGTGTCCTACTTGAACGGGGGGGGGGGGGGGGGGAAGTGTCCTACTTGAACGGGGGGGGGGGGGGGGAACTGTCCGGACTACTGAACAGACTACTGGCTTTACTGCTTTCTAAATAATCGGACATTAAGATACGATTTTATTCTACGGGACTTTCAAAACCTGGACCGAAAGTTCAAACTGCCTTGTCTGAAACTTACGTATGCTAAGGTCATCTTGACTTCCGGTTTCATGATCGCAATTTGGCAGAAATTATCCACATGCTCAAGCTTAGAGCTTATAGATCTTTTGGATTATATGTTCATACGATCGGTTATATCAGTCGAAGTGAACTGTCGAAATTTTGAAATTCTCTAGAAAGACTAACACTAGCGTCAATTTGTGCAGTACCTACCCCCCATCTTTATTATGGTGATCATCGGAGGACATGCCTGACTGCTGTAATATTTTCTTCAGGAATCCTATATGCTGAAATTATATAGAGCATACGAGATCGTGAGAATCCAACAAAGACACAAACCAGATATATGTCTTTACACCAACTTATTCGATATCATTGCATGGTTGTAATAAATTTTGCGCGCCTCTGTAGGCAACATATAAAATTATACACTCCCTCAAGAATTCAATTTAAGAATATGAAATAATAATTACACATTATTCCCTATCCCTTTCCACCGTAATATTTCATCGCCATCACAAATATTTGACGGCCTCCTTCCAACCAATATCACGGACACTTCCATTCAAAGTCACCTTTCCACCCTTATTCACCTACCAAGAATATTGACAGCTTGATTTCTCTGTAAGCCGCTCTCACCCAATAAGGGAATGCCCTGTAAAACTTCACTCCCTTCCTTGCATTGGAGCCTCCTCTCTGCTATGCAGAGATCCCTTGTTCCCCACGCGTCCCATTATACTTAAACCATTGTCTTAACAAGGGAATATTTGTAACTAACAAGAACTCTACTTGAATTATTATCGTTAGTAATCAGTTATTGACCAGTTTAACAGACTAATATAAATTATGATTAACATGCATTCAACGTAAAAATCACTGCCGAGAAAGATAACTTCAATATGGGTGATAATTAGGGGTCAACTTCACATTGACCCCTTACCGGGTTTAAAAGGGCCCACATTTGGGTGGAAAAGTCAGTCAGTAACAAGCAGCTTTAGTAGATGGTTGTCTCATCAGCTAATCTAGGCTCTGTTCTTCGGTATCGGACCTACTTTGATCAATTATCACTGTTCAACTGGCAGTCGGGGTTCATGGTGTTTGGGCTCGTAGGTAAGGTTCCAGCTGAGGACTTTGCTTTGGTCAAACAGCCCCAGGGCGCTAGCGCACTCTGTCCCCGCTGGCTGCTTGTTTCGTCCCTGGACCACTCTGTCCGCTGACATTTCATGTATTTTTAGCATAACGAAACGACTCAAAATTCTGTATTATTTTCTTCCATTTTTGGGTTACAATTAGTTGGATTGTATTATTTTTGAGACTATACTTTGGATCCCAACGGACCCAAAGCACCCCCCACCCGGTTTCTCTTTTTCTCTCTTCCCAGAGGTTTTTCTATGGTGTTACGTACATGTACACTATTTTTATATGCAAGAAGGAAGCAATATAACATCTTGGAAAGAACAGAAATCACTGTGATTTTGCACTATCTATGAAGGGTTGTGGTTGTCCGTAAATAACAAGTGATTGAATGACCGTGGGAAATATTTTCATGACAGTATGGATAGCCAGAAACCAAAACAATAAGGCAAAAAGAAACACTTTTTGGACTAAACCGTTTTAGGAGCTTAATGTGCCAGAGGCATGTGAAATCCATTACAGTAATAAACTTGCACTGCGCCTAAACGCCGCGTGAAGAAAAAGGGTTTATTACCATTATGGTGATAAACTTATTTCACTTCCCGCCAGAAGTGATTTTCTTTTATTGTTTGGTTTTCGCGGCCAAGTGTAGGGACCTACGTGTAGGGACCTACCAAAGGGGACCTACCCTGAGAGGCCTACACTACCGGTGCACGGTACTAAATTATTTTCAAAAATTTGAATAACTGCAATAGGCTCGTGGCAGCCCCCACGGTCATGGGTGGCGCTTGCTGAAAAGGTTATTTAAATATCAAGTGCAAAACACTCGGTTACACAGTCCGAGAGTAATTTCATAGGCAGAAAATTACGATTGACTACGAATCTGCATTAGAGGAAAGAGACTAGACACATCTACCGACGGAAGAAGTCTTTGGGGACTGTACAACCCCATTGTTACTAAAAACCGGAAGTCTGCGTCAGCTCGCACCCACTCACATGAGGTCCGCTACCTCTATTGGAAGGAAACGGTTGGTGTGACTAAAATCAGTACCCGTTAGACCCAGAGATAATACTGGTATAAATACCTAGCCCTGTATTGCCACCCCTATTCCACGTAGGCCCCTTTGTGTTTCTTTGTTTTTTTAAGATTATTTGTTATTTGTTTGTATTGTTTTGTAGACGAACCAGATACTTAAGGGTAAAAGCTATGTTTGTAACTCGTCCCTTGGGGTAAAAGTGTACATTTTACCTAACTATATGTGGATTGGTACGTTATTAGAGTAAGCGTTGCGTTCACGAGAGCAAAGTGTCTGTCTTAAGTGGATCCGTTGGTGTGATAGTTAACAGGACTTACTATTAGTGTTGCTCTATAGACCTCTGTCTCTTCCTTTGTGTGGCCGTATGAAGTAAGTAATTTGCGTTTTGACGGTGTCCCATAAACCACAAGCTCAAATCTTATACATCCGTGTATTGTTATGTGTTGTTCCTAACCAAGTTGGTGCCAGTTCCCAAGAAGGGCAACCTAACACTCTATGGTTCTTTTCGGGGAATCTCATTGATCTCGATTGCTGCAAAGCTATACAATAGAATTCTATTAAATCGCATTAGGGATCCCATATAGAGACTGCTCCGTGGAAATCAGAATGGGTTCCGTAAAGGTCGTGGGACCATGGAGCCCATTTTGGCACTTAGAAGGATAATTGAAGAGTTATCAAAAAAGAAAGACAGGCATCTGGCAGTTATCTTTGTTGACTTCTTCAAGGCCTTTGATTCAGTCTCTCGCTCACGTATGTTCAGCATACTTTCATTATATGGGATTCCTGATTAAATTATTGCAGCAATCAGATCAGTATATGATGGTTCGACAACATTTGTGTCTACTGTTGACGGTGACACAGAACCATTTGAAGTGTTATGGGGCGTCCTCCAGGGAGACACACTTGCACCATTCTTGTTCATAATTGTTGTTGACTATGTTCTACGCATGTTCTTAGATCATCATAATGATGATGGGGTGATAATAACTCCACCTACTGGCTCCAGAAATCGAGGAAATCCTGCCAAGTACCTAACTGATCTAGACTTTGCTGATGACTTAGGAGTACTCTCAGAATCACTAGAGGGAGCCCAACGGCTCCTCAGCTCATTAGAACATGCTGCTTCTAGTGTTGGTCTTTTTATTAACTCCAGAAAGACCAAAATTTTGACAGTTAACTTTGAAAGTCCTCAGCAAGTCTCTGATCGGATGAGCATAAGCTCAAAGGATGGTATGCTTGAGCATGTGGACGACTTCTGTTACCTGGGATCATGGATCCGGAAGTCAGGTGAGGACCTTCGAATACGTAAGGGAAAGGCATGGGCAGCCTTGAATAGGCTTTCCAGGATTTGGAAGTCTCCGAGAATTAATCGGAAACTTAAGGTCCGATTATTTAGAGCAGCAGTAGTTCCAGTACTCCTCTACGGGAGTCCATGCTAGGCTCTAACTGCTAAGGACACCAAATCTCTGGATGGCACATTCACAAGAATGCTACGCCGGGTTCATTGTGTCAAGTACAATGCACACATCTCCAACCAGACACTATATAACATTGGAGGTGTCTCATTGGTTCCCCCAAGCTTGACACTAGAACAAAATCGCCTCCGCTTTGCAGGACATTGCTTTCGCCGCATAATCTTGTACTTTGGAAGCCTCATGGAGTGAATAAGCATGGTGGACAGCCCATGACTTTCTTGAGACGCATCTTAAAGGACACTGGCCTTGAAGATGCGGATGATCTAGCAAATGTCATGGGTGATAGGGAGTTGTAGCGGTGCAATTTTGTTGACAAGCCGGCACAGCATTCTTAAAAATGCAGCTGCAATGCAGCATGCCGATCCTAGTAGTAGTAGTAGAGAGAAGGAAGGGTGCGTTTGTATAGGGCACTCCCTTATTGGATAGCAGTAGCTTGGAGGGAAGCTAGCTATATTGTGGTTGGTAGGTGAGTGAGGGGTTGTAAGGGTGCCTGGATGAGAATAGGCCATGATATTGGTTATGGATGGAGATGGGATATTGCGGTGAGAAAGGGGGGGGGGGGATAATTGTGTAGTGATTATTGCATTTATAAATCAAAATCATGAGTGTATTTTTATATGTTTGCCTATACGGAGGCGCGAAAAGTCGATTACAAAACCCAATAAACCCCTTAAGTGGGCCCTCGTATGGTTTGCAGTGAAACTATTTTCTAGATTATTAATTTTTGTTGCATCCACTATCTTGATTGCGTGTAGCAAGTAAGTATTCCCTTGTACATGTAATACAATTATATTTATTACTAACTATAAATAAAGTGGAATAGGTTTGACCTATTTAATTTAAGAATAATTATAAACCACCAAATATTCTGGTCAGTGTCTATCGAGGCAAACCACCATTATTTGGGAAAATTTTTATTATTTTAAATATTAAAGCTTTTCAACCGGAGTAGTGTATTTTTTGATTTTTCTGGTGTAGACCGAATTTTTTCGAAATTTAACTATATATTAACTTGTGGATGCAAAAAAACGCATTTAACAAAGTGAACAGGGTGATGGCTTTATGGCACATTAGGGTGCTATGGCCAAGATAGATGTGGGCGGGCGTTTCATGTTCAACACATACCTTGTCATTCACCTAAAGACTCAGATTCAATTAATACAAGTATGGTATGCTGATAACACCCAGGGGATCGGTAAGCTGCATCATCTTAGGGAATGGTTTGTAGAGCTCGGCCATTGTGGACCAATGTTTGATTATTATCCTGCGCCGGAAAAGTATATACTTGTTGTGGAATATACAAACATAGAGCTTGGTAATCACTTGGAGCTTGGCATCACTGTAGATGGAGATCATGATCCTGAATGAGCTGACACCACAACAACACCAGGCAGCTGAGAGGGCATCATCAGCAATATCTCACTGGCTAACAGTACCTCCAATCAAAATTCACCACTTTGACCTTTCTCCGTGCGAATTTCGCCATGGCTGCCGGCCTCTTGTCAATGCGATGAGCCGAGCTCCTGTGATGGTTGTGGGGGTATGTTTACTTTAGCCCATGCCCTCGACTGTAAGAAAGGAGGCTTGGTAACCTTACGCCATAACGAGGTCGGAGATGCACATGGTGGGCTTTTTGATCTGGCATTCCCAGGCACTTCAGTTGAATGGGAGCCGATCATACGGGAGGTGGGTGATGAGAGTGGCATTGCTGGACTACGGGCCGACATTTCTGTGAGGGGATTTTGGCAGCCGCAGAGGAGGGCGTTGTTCGCTATTAGAGTATTTGACTCAGATGTCCCCTCTTACGCTGAAAGAACAGTCCAGTCACTATTGTCTTCTGCGGAGCATGAGAAGAATACTAAGTACTCCAATGCATGCAGTCAATGTCAGGCAGATTTCTCATCCCTGGTTACTACAGTGTACGGGTGGAGAGTACACCATAATCCTATGCCGTCTTGCTACATATTTTAGTTAGAAATGGGACAAACCATATCCACGGGTGATGGGCTGCGTAAGAGCCAGGCTATCTTTTGCCACTTTAAGGGCAACATGTGCCTGCTTTAGGTCTTCTCACTCTGTATGGCGATGGGCTGGTGTGGTGGATGGTGCTTCCCTACCTTATGTACACATTTAAATATAGTAGACTTTTGTTGTTGTTTGCAATTTTTGTATAACGTTTCATATAGTTTCAGTGTCAGTTTCAATGTCAGTAAAAATGTCTTTTGTAATTTAGTTACTATTAACTAAATTACATTAAATTAACCAAGTTACTATTAACTAAATATTAACGTTATTCTGGGATAACAGACCATACACACCAATAGAGGGCTGTTGGTTGAAAGTCCTGCAGCTATCAACTGTGATTTTTTCATACTGTTTAGCCACTGTTTTTGGGATTCTTATGAGTCCACCTTATTCTCACAAAGAGGACATGCTTTCGTATCCTCAAAAATGAAAATAAAACCCTTACCTTATAGGGTTGCTCGATTCCTAGGCAGTTTCGAGCGGCTGTCTTTCCTTTATATCAGGTTTGGAACTGTGGTTTGGAAAACACACAGGTTCCTGATAAAGTGGTGTAAAAGCCACACCTACCAAACGTGTCAATTATTATTTATTTGACAGAAAAATAAAATCATTTTTTTTCAAGATAATCATTGGGAATTATTCTTATTAAAAAGTTTTATTATTTCACTATCTAATAAAGTACCGGTAAATAGTGACTACTTTATATTACCAAAAACTAACCATCGCGTCTCTCTTTCCCCCCAAGCAGGAGTACAGTATAACCTGTGTTGACATGAAAACTCACCTTTGTGTTTGATTGAGGGTTTTTACATTTCTCCTTTTAGAGTTGGTGAAGTTCTTTTTTGTTGTTGCTAATAAGCTAAGTTTTACGTGACACAGGTAATTGGGGATGGGTGGTGTGCATATTTGGTGCAATTTCACTTTGAGTGTCTTACCCCTTTTTATATAATTTTGCGGCAAGAGAAAACTTACATTCCTTTTTTACTTTGAAAATTTCCATTGGTATTTGCTCTGGCAATATTCCAGTGCCGGCTGTTTCAGACCAACCTCTTGACCTCGGTTGAGACCAGTAAGTTCCTAGTAGCATGGGAACTGAAGAGGAACGTGGGCAACAAGCCATACTTGGTGTCACCAACGAAATTTTTTCAAAGGTAAATTTTCAGAAAGCGTTCAATCCTAGCTATAGAACAGTTGATCCTAGTACTACCCTAATTAAGATCAAAATTCAATATTCGGGAGGGCCCCTGTAATTAAGCCAGCCTGACAAAATTAATATAGAGTTGATCCTCAGGATAGGGTCGAATATGTCTAACGCGATGCACTCATTGACGGACCCTGGTGAGAGACCTATCAACCAATCACAGACCATACGGGACACAATGCCAACTACAGTGCATCCCGTAGAGGAACCGCCCACTTCAATCTGGGTTGACGGAACCCCAATAACGTCTCCCCAACAATATAGAGTTTGTATGGGGGAAGCTGAGATTAAAAGAAATGAAGGAGAAGATGTTCCGAAACCCACTCTACCAAACATACCTTTAATAGATACTAGCAGCTTCATAGATCAACATGAAAACGAACCTATAAAGATTGAGTTGCCACACGCCTCAAAAACTCAGCAAACAAAACCCTTGCAGAGGGATGTGTAGAAATGATAACCGAATCTCTTATAAATGAATCGACGAGTAATGATAATGTAAATAATAAGCGGATGGGACAGGTTCCTGTAGGAGTGGGACCCACCTTCCCTCCCTCATGAGAGGTATTGGAAGACCCTGTGACCTCGGGAACTGTCCAAGAAGAACCGCTAAGGAAAAATGATGATAAACAGACGGGACAGGTTTCAGGAGCAGGAGCAGGAGCAGGACCTACCTTCCCTCCCACACGGGAGGGGTTGGAGGTACTTGTGCCCTCAGAAACTGTCAAAGAAGAACAGCTAAGGATAGCAAATGAACAGTTAGTTGAGTTTCTACATATAATAAATAATATGAATAAAGAGCCAATCAACGAGGAGAAGAGACCAACTCGACATATAACACCCAAACCTTATCAACACATGAATCTCTGCATGAGAACGGATTCTGAAGACTCCAGCGAGAGTAATATTCCTCCTCAAAAAGTTTACCCAGAAATGGAAAACTTGAAAACTAACATCAAAGATTTATCTGAAACTGTTAAAAACTGAACACAAAACCTAAACACTCCACGCCAAGAAACAAAGGCGAAGAGATCGGAGCACTCAGCGCGACCCCATCAGACGAATTGCCATTTGTCTCATCAATGTACAAAGTCAAAGACAATTTACATTACAAAGCGTATTATATAATGGTGGAAGTAAGTCGCCAATGAACCATCCTCACACAAGAGTCCCATTGTCACCTCATCCCCAAGACGTCCGATTCTACACTGGACACTCATTCCCAAAAGACCACTATACACCCAGTAGAGCGTGTCCAGAGGTGCCACCGAATGAACCGGATGACCCATTCAATGGTGATGACAATGACAAACCCCTGAGGAAACGGAAAAACAAGATCCCCAAGAAAAAAACAGGGAAATGACAAAACTAAAAAGAACCGCCTCCACAACCACGTCGGAAATGGCAACCAGATCCGTCACCAGATCCAAGTGATTTCTCATCATCATCCTCCGAATCGGATTTCAGCGATGATTCATCCTCAACGTCTTCTGAGAAACATTGAAGACGCCAAAAGCGAGATAAACGAAATTATCAACTCCAAATGGGTGATATCTTAGCAACATCCCTAGAAGGACCAAGACTGGAATCAACAAAATTTAATGGAAACTCAGCGGAATTTATCTCGTTCAAAGCACATTTTATTGCTCAAGTGGATAGCAAAAACGTCCCCATAACCACAAAAATAAGATGTCTGTTAACCTATATATCTGGGAAGGCATCACAGAAGGTCAAACATTATGAGGGAGTAGACGATGGATATCAGCATGCATGGGACATGTTAGAGAAGAACTTTGGTAACCCGACAGCTGTAATGAAATCAGTGATACATAATGTCACCACGTGTAAATTCCCGATTGTAACAGATTCACACGTAGACGAATACGCGGATGACATCCGACAAAGTCTGGAAATACTCCAAACATTAAAATGTCCACACGCACTAAATAGTGCTGACAATATGAGCAGAATCGTAGTGAATCTGGACTTCTCGGCTCGATAAAAATGGGTGAACGAGGCGCAACACTTCCGTCTACGACATGGTACCGAACCCGACATGTATGCATTCGCTGATTGGATAGAGAAATAAGCTGATAGAGTTAAAGATCCTTTGTTTGACAACCTTGCGTTGAAGGAACTTCTATCCATTCAAATGGGAGAGTCCTACGCTAGGATACGTCCCTCTATGGTTCAAACAATGACCATTCTCACATTGCGGAAAGGTAAAGCAGAGAAATTAAACCTGAAATCTGCTGCCAAAACTAAACCTATCCCAGCAGTGCACAGTCTAGCCATCCAATCCCAAGAAGAAGGAGAAAATGTTCGTGTGACCAAACACGTCACAGATGAAGAGGAAATATACTCAAGTGATGATGATTTCTAGACAACTAATCCACATATTAACACGTTTGCAATAACATGGTCTGCTGAACCGATAAACATCTATCCAGGCGGACTAACCCAACAATGTTATGAAAGCAACGGGAAACATCGTGTGAATCAGTGTCCGAAATTCCAAAGTCTCTCACACAAGGAGAAGTATGATACATGTTTCCATCTACAACTCTGCTTAGTCTGTCAAGGTTTGAGACATTTCCATAAACATTGTAAATCATTAGAAAAATATCGGTGTTCTAAAACCACCAAGGAGGGCATGTGCCAGGAGGCACATAGCCCAGATCTTCATCCAGAACCAGCCGACATAAATGACAAATTCAAATGGTTAACAGATGAATATAAGAGAGTAGCAAGTGGACCTCCAACACCTCACGAGGCATGGTTGAAACTCCATCCTGAGAGTAAAGGATCAAAGAATACCCTGAAAACTCTTCCTCCACCACCAAAAACAACTACCTCGTTGTTTCAAGTATATTATTATGAAGACACGACACTATGCACAATGCCTCCTACTAATAACGACGAGATTACGGCGATGGGCCACCAAAAAGGGAGCAGCGGTATTCCTAAAGATCATCCCTATACAAGTCGAAAACTGCAACACAAACGCCATTATATCAACATATGCGTTCCTTGATAACGGTTCAACAGGCACCTTCATAGACAGACATTTAGCTGACCAGCTGGGTTTACCCATGAACAAGGCTGTTATCTGTATCAACACCATGTCCGATAAGAAGACATTGAACACCCATTGAACAACGTGTGGGATTCAACCCTTGGTTGATACAAATGGTGTCGAACACTACCTTATATCATTGTAATTGAAAACCTGAAAATCGATTATAATCGCCCGTCAGAATGGCCCTTAGAAAGGATCCAACATCTTAGAAGCCTAAAGACACCAGATGACAACATCGCGGTCGATAGGGTTTCAATTCTCATTGGTATCAACTTCCCGCTTCTACATACGATAGTACTACTAGGATCGGCATTTTTAAGAATGCTGTGCCGGCTTGTCGACAAAATTGCACCACCACAACTCCCTATCACCCATGATATTTGCTAGATCATCCGCATATTCAAGGCCAGTGTCCTTTAAGATGCGTCTCAAGAAAGTCATGGGCTGTCCACCATGTTTATTCACTTCATGACGCTGCCAAAGCACAAGATTATGCACTGGCTGGTCCTGCAATGTCCTGCAAAGTGGAGGCGACTTTGTTCTAGTGTCAAGCTTGGGGGAACCAATGAGACACCTCCAATGTTATATAGTGTCTGTTTGGAAATGTGTGCATTGTACTTGACACAATGAACCCGGCGCAGCATTCTTGTGAATGTTCCATCCAAAGATTTGGTGTCCTCAGTAGTTAGAGCCCAGCATGGACTCCACTAGAGGAGTACTGGAACTACTGCTGCTGTAAATAATCGGACCTTAAGTTTCCGATTATTTATCTGTGACTTCCAAATCCTGGAAAGCCTATTCAAGGCTGCCCATGCCTTTCCCTTACGTATTCAAAGGTCCTCACCTGACTTCCGGATCCATGACCCCAGGTAACAGAAGTCGTCCACATGCTCAAGCATACCATCCTTTGAGCTCATACTCATCCGGTCAGAAACTTGCTATGCTGAGGACTTTCAAAGTTAACTGTCAAAAGTGTCGTCTTTTTGGAGTTAATAAAAAGACCAACACTAGAAGCAGCCTGTTCTAATGAGCTGATGAGCCGTTGGGCTCCCACTAGTGATTCTGAGAGTACTCCGAAGTCATCAGCAAAGTCTAGATCAGTTAGGTACTTGGGAGGATTTCCTCGACTTCTGGAGCCTGTAGGTAGAGTTACCATCACCCCATCATCATTATGATGATCTAAGGACATGCGTAGAACATAGTCAACCACAATTATGAACAAGAATGGTGCACGTGTGTCTCCCTGGAGGACTCCCAATAACACTTAAAATGGTTTTGTAGTAGACACAGTAGACACAAATGTTGTCGAACCATCGTATACTGATTTGATTGCTGCAATAATTTCATCAGGAATCCCATATAAAGAAAGTATGCTGAACATACGTGAGCGGGAGACTGAATCAAAGGCCTGGAAAAGTCAATGAAGATAACAACCAGATGCCTGTCTTTCTTTTTTGATAACTCTTCAATTATCCTTCTAAGTGCCAAAATGGGCTCCATGGTCCCACGACCTTTACGGAACCCATTCTGATTCCCACCTACAGTACTAACCATTGCAATTGCAATGGTCAGTACTATAGGTGGGTCCCTCCTCAGTCATTATCATCAACCTATAAACCATTTAAACGGCCCAGTGCTTACAATTCAATCAGCTGGCCTCCCACCTAACATCTATGAGTAAACTTATAGATATTCCCATAGGATTTTTCTGGGAAGAGCTATTCAGCTGGCGGGGTAATACATTATACAAACTTACAGTTGATGTTTGATTACTGTCTGGGATAGAGAGGGAGAGAGTAATAAACTTGGCAAGTAATATACTTCTGTGCAGTTTGGGCCTATCCATTCAATCAATACTAGTAGCTTACTAGACCCTCATGAGTACCAGCTGCTGGTGTTTCTATCGTTGAGTTGATGGCAATTTTCGTGTTTTCATTTTCGCTCACTCTGGGTACTGGTTTGAGGGGTAGGTTCGTTTAAAGTCGTGTAAAGCTTTCTAGTATATCAACGTTTTCACATTTTTTTAAATAATTTTAAAATATGCCAGCTAGTAAAAAAAAACTACCTTAATAAATAAATACTACTAATGTTCTAGAACATTCAATGGAACATATATATAACAGTATAGTATATATGTATCCTGCCCATTGCCCCATTTTTGGTAACAAAAAATTTTTATTTATTTTATAGTTGATCATTTTTTGACCATTTTCATGGCTATTATCATGATATTATGTTCTGGAACATATATTTTTGAGAGACGTTAGCTATTATTTGTGTGGCAGACATTAATATTCTATGTGAAAAAAATTACCTGACGATCTAATGTAAATTATTAGCTACCATGACTCAGAAAATTAAGGATTAATTGGGGATTAAATACGATTAAAATGTTAAATTGCAGATTTTTTTTTACAAGCTAATCAAATGTACAAGCTAGCACAAAATCAACATTTCTAGCTACAATCTTACTGTCAGAAGGTAAAATATTTCTTCTAGAACAAAAAACATCCATCCAATCATGATAAAAGCCATTTTTACATGAAAAAATTGGTCAAATGTTGGTACCCAGGGCATAGTATATTCAGATCTTGGTACAAGACTATTACATCAAATATTAGATAAATTTAATTCCGTAGATAGAGTTATTAAATTCTAGAATACTAAATTCATTAGTAATATAAAATATATAATAGGAATTTGTACTATAATGTATGAAGCGAAATGGCATCCATAACTCCATATTCGGATTCACCCGGCAGAGAAATTTATGGAAAGCGTCTTCACACTGCCATCTCACGTTTTAGATACTTGTTTAGAAAGAAACCACTACCCCCAGCAGATGATCACCATCAAAATGTAAGACATTCTAAAGGTCTAATGGCCTCACACAGAAAACAGCTTGATAGAGTATTCTTATGTGATGAACGAGATCAAACTGTAAAGCCTAGGAATACAATAGAAGACAATGAAGGGTTGGAAGCAGTTGGAAAAGGGGAAGGGCAGCCATCTAATATGGATGATATAGTAACATGGGACGAAGACAGAGCCACTAGATATATTTGCAAGGACGTAATTGGTTACGTTCTGAGAAGCACTCCATTTAGAATAATGATTGTGATTCTAATTGTAATAAACTCAATCTTAATTGGAGTTCAGACTGACGAACCAACACTGCGTAAGTATGAAACATATTTTGCGAATCTTGACTTGGCGCTCACGACGGTATTTATTGCAGAGATTATTCTCAAATGGAGGTATAACTTCTATCTGTACTGGAAGAGTGGATGGAATGCCTTAGATGTGTTACTTGTGGCAGCCGTGCTTCTAGAAGATAGCCTCAAGTTTTTAGTGAGTGGTCGTGTGTTAAGGATACTTAGAGTCCTGAGGGCTTTGAGAACATTCCGTGGCGCCAATTTCCTTCTGGGGTTATCAACTCTCATACAAACAATCCTCTACTCTCTTCCAGACATGGGAAATATCGCATTACTTCTCTTCATCGTAATGCTGATGTTATCGGTAGCTGGTTCAGTTTTATTTGGGGCAGACTTCCCCGAAAGCTTCGGTAATATAGGTACTGCGTTGTATACAAACTTTATCTGCGTAACCCAAGACGGATGGGTTGACATATACCGAGGCAATATGGACAAGAAGAGTGACCAAAGTGTTTTAGGTGCAGTATATTTCATTATTTCCATTGTAGTTGGTGCTTTTATTTTTGCGAATATAATTATTGCAGTTGTGGTAACAAATTTAGATAAATCGATTCGCGAAAGTCGAGGTTTGACCCAGACTGATCAATCGACACCAAAAGGGGATGAAATAAAAGAGGACGTCTGGGCTGACAAAACTAAGAAAATCTCCATGAAACAACCCGAGGTTGTTATGTCCTCTTTCGATGTGTTCAAGCAAACACCACTGGAAATTATTGATTTCTCTAAAGTAACGCCGGCAAGGCTAGAAACCTATTATTTGCTTATTCTGGCTTTGGAAGAAAATCTACAGAGATATCAGAAACTCCATGAAAAACTTGTTCGACTAGTTGACAATCAGAACACATATCGCCGTAATTACTACGAAAAAAGAAATCGAGATACTCCAATCGATGATGAGAGTGTTAGTGTTGACTACAATCTTATGGCAGAATTTACGCACACAGGAGATATCGTTTCAGGTGTTGTTGAGATGGACAAACATAATATGTTGGACAAAGATGATGGACGAGGGGGTATCCTTGATTTATTGCGCCCCCAAACTATCAAAAGAACTGCCGCCGCTAAAAATCTTATAAGACACGTCTCGAGGACATCCAACCTGATGTTAACAAAAAAGGAAGAACAAGGAAATGATAAATAACAACAAAGTCGTTTTTACAGAGACATGGACAATAATAATAAGAATTTGTAATCTGGAATTTACAAACATCCAATAACAGACATTGTGTCCCAATGAATTTGTATCTTATTTTTTAATCTTAAACTCCTTAGTTACGAAAATTTGGTAAAGGCAATATTTAAATTAAACATTGAGATGATTTTCAAAAGAATTCTTTCCCTGGCAAACAACGCCACTAAACTAAATTTCTAGGTGATTTTATTACTGTTGAATGATTAGGTTTCATTTGGTACCAAAGTAAAGTTAATAAAGTGAAGTTTTCTTAGGTCGTTAGGCCAGGGATTATGCAGATAGTCTGATGACTTATTTCCAGGACTACTGGTATACTCCCCCCTAGGAAACTCCAGTATTAATTTAGCTACCATTTAAGGATGAAAGGCAGAGTTGCCAGTCACTTTAAAGGATTAGTGTCAAAACTAAAACTACCCTGCCCCCATGCAGGGATCGAATCCACGACATCGGAAGAGATGTGAATTCAATGCAACGGATTTATCCACTACGCCACGGTTGGACCTTTGTATTTCGTATAATTCTCATTTCATATATATTTTTCATATCAAAGTATAATTCCTACTAGTCAACAATATTAAAAATAGTATGTCGATATATGAGGCACAAATGTAGGTCCCGGCGTATTACCTAATAACCGGTAGCCAGACTTTAAATAAAATACAAATATACTTCACAAATTTATCCAATTAAATAAATCTATATTCCTCGTAAGGCCCCCCTCACACGGAGCAACTTGTTTCTGCAACTTGTTTCTGAAACTTGTTACTGGACCCCCTCACACACAGAAACAAGTTGCTTCAACTTGTTTCTGCAACTTGTTTCCGAAACTTGTTTCAGCAACTTGTTGCTGGCCCCCCCTCACACACAGAAACTTGTTGCTGAAGAAAATAACAATTATTTCCAAATAAATAGCTAGCATGTCCAGTCATTTGTATACTAGAAAGCCAGCAAGCTGACTGGAAGGAGCCCGGGGGAAGAATTCTAGTAAAGACTATTACAAAGAACTATGTCAGTCAGCAGTAAGTAAACTAAAATTGTCTAAACTGCAAGGCGTGAGGCTAGCTGACTTTGTGGCTCGCCCCACATAATAAAAAATGCAACTTAGCTACCACTAACAAAAATATAATATGAAGCAAATAATTTCATTATCAAGCACGTTTACAAGATATAAGATGCGATTACCGAATATTTATAAAAAATGCCCATGATGCACAACCAGATAAATAACAACGAATAGAGCCAAATAACAAATTTAGTTTCCTTCTATAGGTATTACCCCGTCGTCAAGCGGAATATCTCTTCCCAGTGAATTCTATGTGAATATGTAATATAGGTACTCCTTAGGCGGTAGGCCAGAGCGGGCTCCTTAAATACATGCAACTACTGTATTATAGTGTAGGTCAACTATAAAACATTTTGCAATCCACAGTGAGTATCGACTGCAATAGGACACAACACACTGCTTTGTGTAACTAAAATTCATTCTCCTGATCCACCCCCTAACATAGCAGAGTGAGTAACCTTATTGTAGATATACCCTTAGGAAGCACTGGGAGAGCAATCAGCTTATGGGGTAATACATTAGAAACCAACAGCTTATGTGTGAGTAAACATTGCCTTTCCTTATAGCCTACTAGTAAAACTTGGCAACCAACACGTTTTTCTATGACTGTGTATAACATATTAAGCCATATTTCATCATGAACACCAGCTGTTATTTTACCATTGCTTTTAATTTCGCGACAAAACAATGTCAAAAAACTAAATATATCGAATACCACACATAGAATCGATCTGAAATTTTGTAACGCGATTATAAACCACCAAAGCAATGTACTTGCAAAATTTTATCAAAATCGCCAGCAAGAAGTGCCTTAACCTAGATAATTATCAGTCAGTATGTCAGTCAGTCAGTCAGTGTAATGTATCCTCAGATTTTTACAGAAAGTATCCCTGAGATTCTTACAGTAAGTATCCCGCTGTCAAGCGGGCTCCTAATAATATCACATCACTCAAATTATCTAATATTAGCTAGTATCAAAATGGAATGTAATAAAAGTTTTTCAAAAAGTTGCTGGGAATATAACTTCCAGCAACTTGTTGCTGGACCCCCTCACACACAGAAATAAGTTGCGGAAACAAGTTGCAGAAACTTGTTGCTGGAGTCCTCACACACAGAAACAAGTTTCGGAAACAAGTTGCAGCAACAAGTTTATGTGTGTGAGGGGGTCCAGCAACAAGTTTCAGAAACAAGTTGTAGAAACAAGTTGCTCCGTGTGAGGGGGGCCTAACTTACGATGTAAAGGTGCGTTCACATAACGTATGTGTGTGTATGTGAAAGTTATGTGAACGCACCTTAAACTAGCACAGTAGCGATACCAAAAGTCGAGGTCGCCAATGACACTGCGACAGACAGAGGCCGTGGCCTTGATGGCGAGTTGTTTGAGTACCGGTACAATTCCAAAACGTTGCTGGGTATTCTATTTAGGTATTGCAGTATTGGGCTGACTAGGTACCCCCCTCGTGCAGTAGTGGATACCAGAACATGGAATAAAGGTCAGCTGGTACAACCTGACAATATATCAGTCTGTTTTAAGTCCGCATAATTTCAATACTTCCATGGCTGCATGGTTGCCGTTGCTGAGCCGATTGGTGGGTGGCGCCAAAGACCTGAAGACGGTACGGGTAACTCTGTACCACTGCAACAGTAACGGTACCATACTGTAAAACATATGTTTAATAAGATTAAGGTACCGTACCGTACCGGTAAATGAGATAGCTGAATAGTGGCGATATCGCAATTCAGACATCACTCAGGCAATTGCAGGACTCCCTACCCTACCGCACGTACCAATGCTCAGATAATACAGTAGCTGTAAGCGGATTCAATTCCACTTCATTACCCACCAGAAAATGGGACCAGTGGCATTTAGCAATATGTTGGGGATACGAACAAGCCCTAAAGCCACAGAGAGAGGTGAGAGGTCGTCGGGGGTGAGTCAACCCGACAGGAGCCTGCAAGGCCACGCAGTCGCACAGAGAGAGGTGGGGGTGAGTAGACCCAGCCGGAGTAGAGACAATGCGTCGACTAGAGAGGGGCGTAGAAGCGAAGTAGGAGGTAGCGAAGTAAGAGGTGGCGAATGGGGGGGGGGGGGTGGGCAGAGAATGTCCCACAAGCGTCGGCGGATAATGCGCTGGGCGAGTTAGGTGAACCACGGCACCCGACGACGGAGAATAGTAGGGGGATTGCAAGTATCCCCAGGAGCGTCCAACCGGCTAGAGAGAGAGAGAGAGGTTGGTGCCGTGAGCAGGCGAGCGATAATACGTCGAGCCCAGTCGGAAGACGGAAGAAGAACAGTGGAGTTTAACCGGGAGGTCGGAGAGAGATCTCATGAGCGGGAGCGCTACACTGAAGAGAGAAGAAGTGAAGAAAATAGAAGAAGCGTTGCTACGAGCAATCGGAGAGCGAGGACGGACAGCGAACCGTCGGTGGCAGAGATTGAGTTAGAGAGTCAGTGGGGTCGAACTCCAGGAGATTGCCGTTGCCCCGGAGAGACGAAGCCTAATGAGATATACCATACACCGGGAGAAGGGTACAGGATATACTGGCACGAGGACGAGGACAGGAGAGGGGATCGAAGAGAAACTTCCCGACAGGATATAGCTGCCGATCGAGAGTACGGTAGTCGCGGGGATAACTTCTTGGAATATTCGAGAAGATTAAACTTCAGACCGGAAGGACACAGGCAGACTGCAGGACATACTGTAGGCCATACTGCACATACTATAGGCCATGCTGGAAGAGATAGTGTAGGCGATAGGGTAGCGCGGACAACGGGATTAGACCCGGAAGTCGCGGCATACATACCGGTAGGTAGGCAAGAAGTGGATAGGCCTATACCGGTACCTGCACACCAGTATGACTATAATATGCAGGGACATAACATATACCCAGGGGAAGGGGGTGTTATTGCCGATAGGTGTGTGGGCCCTAACATGGTAACATCAACCCCAATACCAAATATAACATCGGTGGGGGGGGGGGGGGGGGGACATTCCCCCATTACAATATCAGCAATACACTCAACCGAGAACAAAAACCCCGAACCCCTTGAAGGAGAATAGATCATGCGATACAGAGATATGGAGGGGACCATTACCCCCAATGATATATCCGACACAGAAGAGGTCGACAGGCCCGACGGGCGAACCGCACCCAACAACGGGAGAGTCTGTACAGCATCCGTCGAACCCACTAGAAGCACAGGCGATGGGAATGGCAACACTCATAGAAGCGCTTAAGACCAGGATCGAGCTGCCACCAGTGGAGCCGTTTAAATTCGATGGAAGCAGACCGGAGGAATACCTGCAATTCCAATGCATGTACAGTAATGAAATATTAACTAAGAATCTGACGCAGGCGGAGTGCCTAAAATATTTACAAGTTTACACAGGGGGCCCAGCGTACGATATCGTAAGGCAGTATCAAGGTATCGAGGACGGATTCATGACTGCATGGCGGGCCCTGGACAGGGAATACGGACACCCTGCCAAGATCATCCGGCAGACCTTGAGGGGAATAACATCCGGTGGCCTACAGGATAACCCTGTTAGTATAAAGACTTTCGCGAATAAGGTCGAGAAGGCGCTGATCGTGCTAAAGACCTTGGATGCGCCATACAAACTCAACGCATCGAATAACATCACCACAATAGCGCAGGCACTGCCAATCTGGCTAAGAAACAAGTGGAGGAAGATCGCCTTCTCCACCCGGGAGAAGAAAGGTGCGGAACTGGGCCTAGAAGAAATGTCAAACTTCCTCAATTATGAGGCAGAGTTGATTACAGACCCAGTCTACAGCGAGGATAGTTTGGGGAAGGCACCGAAAGCTGAATACAACAGGCTTAAACCCAAACACAGTCCGGCGGATCCATTCCCGAGAGTGAGACAGTCGCTACCACATGCGGCCATGCAGGGGACTGCTAGTCCACAGTTAGCTGGGAATAGGGCCACACCATGGCAGGGACAGAAACAAAATAACAACACGAACAAATATAATCCCAACATACCCAGTAGGCCAAGTCCAAATAACCAAAACACCAAACCGGTAGATATGAATCTATGCGCTATACGTGAAGGGCTATACAGGGAGCGCTACAATCCAGGATACGAATGTCAATTGCATAGGGATGGAACCCATAAGACCATGAGTTGTAAGCATTGGCAAGCGTTGCCTAAACAAGATCGGGTAGCCTATGTGGATACAAATGGACCATGTCATCACTGTGTGGTGGAAGGACACAGAATCGGAGAGTGTGGAGAAACACCGATAGGATACGATGAGACTGGAGGCCAAACTAAGGCTACAAGCACGACGGGAGCAAAGAGAAAGAGAATGGTACTACTCGAAACAGTACCACTGAGAATAACAGGAGAGGGCGGGCTATCGGTTACAACATTAATGTTGATCGATAGTGGAGCAGCGTTCACGTTAACGGAGGATTGGGTGGCCGAAAAGATAGGGTTACGAACGAAGCCAAGCAAGATGGCGGTGACCACTATCTCGAGTAAAGACAAAGTCTTTAAGATGAGAACGGGGCGTTGTAAATCCGGGAGAGTGGTGGCTCCCCGATTGCGGGGTGACCATCGACCCCATTTAAATAGTACAATCGATTAACATTAATGCCAGGAGACCCACGAAGAGCGAGGTCGAACAATACCAGTACCTGGACAACATCGATTTCTCAACACCAGAACTGGACATCCCGAAAGTATCTATCATATTCGGAATGGACTGCCCGGCAGCCCACAGGAGGTTTTCCTGCCAATTCGCAGAAGATGGAGAGAGAGGCCCAATGGCGATTTCCACGCCATTTGGATGGACACTCAGCGGCCCAATCAAGTCTAGAATTCCGTTCAACGTGTCAGAATCCTCAGGGTGCATGTTCGCAGGCACAATGAGAGAAGTGGAGGTCAAGGGAGCAGATGAGAAAACAGAAACAGGCAACGGGGAGAGATCACCGAAACAGTCGACACAAGGATTGCAAGTGATGCCCATGCCAGGTGGCTCTAAGGGCGATTTTGCAACAAACAGACCAAGGGAGCAGGAAGGGCGGAAGGATACGGGTGGAAACCGAGGCGCAGAGGGGCACAGTGGATCTACTGGGCTACCGGATCCGGATCCACTCCCAGCGAGGGAGGAGGATGACGACGAGTTCAGGGAGATGCCGCCCATTGAGGGAATCGGCCACTCAGATACGGACTGGGTGGGCGGGAGAGTGGTGAAGGCCAGCAGGGCGAGAGCCTTCTGGGATGAACCTGGCAAGCGGGCCTGGGTGCACGAGGAGCCGGCAATGGATTTCGCGGGAGGCATGATCAGGCTGGACGAGCAGCCAGGAACGGCACCACGAATAGTGTTTGGGGAGACGATGCCGAGGGCGGAGGAGAATGGGGAGTATCGGTATGGGGATGGAGAAGAGTGGACAACGAGGTGTCCGGAGAGGTGTCCGGAACAGACGCCAGTCCAGTTGAGAGGCATACCGGTGGGGAGGAGGTCGAGCAAGAAGACAAGGTGGAAAGGGAGAGGATGTGGGAAGATTAGACCAGGGGCAGAGAAGCCCATGATGAAACGTGACAAAGGATGCAGGAAAGTGGGAGAGGGCGTGTTGTACACGCAGCATCAAATGGTAAGCCACTAGGTGTACCGAAGGATGACTGGGGGTCATCGTGGGCTTGCCGGCGCACATATTAAGGGGAAGGCCAACAGAGGTGGCATGTACCAGCAAGGATGACAAGAGGGGCGGCATTCTACAGCCACACGACGACAAGATGAAGGGTGGCATTTTGCCGGTAGGGACGACCACGAAGAGATTAGTAACGTGACTGAAAGACCCGACTTAAGGGTGAAGGAGAAGGGAAGGTCAATTCCAAAAGAGTTGGAATTGAGAAGAAGAGTAGGGTGAAGATTAAGAGGACCTGTAAGGGGGCAGTGGGATAATTACCTGCTGGAAGAATCGCCCTTAGGTTGTTGAGTCGTCCAATATGTGATATGTTGGACTGAGGGGGGTGGGAATGAGGGCGAGACGCCCTTCTCACACATAAAATAAAATATAAATAATAAAAATAATAAAATAAGAAGTGAGATAGTAGAAAGATGAAAGTAATAGTAGTAGATAGTTAGATAGTGGGTAGCACTAGTTAGAAGTTAGTAAGAGTTAGTAAGAAGTTAGAAGTTAGGGAGTGTGGTATATAGACATACCACGAGAGTAGTAGCAGGGTACATAGTACCGGAGTAGCAGGGTACATAGTACCGAAAGAGTTAGATGTTGTGGGCACTGAAAGCGCCATGTAGAAAGAGAGTTAGGGAGTGTGGTATATAGACATACCACGACAATAGTAGCAGGGTACATAGTACCGGAGTAGCAGGGTACATAGTACTGAGAGAGTTAGAGGTTGTGGGCACCGAAAGCGCCACGTAGAAAGAGGGTAGAGGGTATGGTATGTAGGTATACCATAGAAGTAGTAGCAGAGGGGTTGTGGGCACTGAAAGCGCCATGTAGAAAGAGAGAGGGTATGGTATGTAGGTATACCATAGAAGTAGTAGCAGAGTGGTTGTGGGCACGGAAAGCACCACGTAGAAAGAGAGTAGAGGGTATGGTATGTAGGTATACCATAGAAGTAGTAGCAGAGGGGTTGTGGGCACCGAAAGCACCACGTAGAAAGAGAGTGAAGGGTAAGAACGTAAAGGGTACGTAGGCATAGTATAGTAGTAGTAGGGCACATAGTAAGAAGCAAGTAGGAAGGTAGATACGATAATTGCACAGAAAAGGGGGAAACATAGATAAAACAAAATAAAAATAAAGCTAGGGAAATATTGGCACGAAAGAAAGAAGGAAGGAAGGCCATTACAGAACAAAACTTGTAACATCTTGTTTAACGGCACTCACTCAAATTGAGCCTTTGTAAGGCCCCACCAATTGGGTGGGCGCGGGGAAGTTTGTGATGGCTGAGAGGTTAGTAAGGAAAAGAAAGGTGGAGAGAGAGTGAAGCGGGTGAAACCGGGAGTGATGAGTCATACCACCTCTGAGCAGGGGGTTAGGACGCATCATGTATACGAGCATATAATATAATGTATATAATATATAATTATAATAATTAATTATTATATATATATTATTATATAATATATACCGTAGTCAAGTACAACCTTTTTCCAATTAGCTACTGGGACTGGGGACTAATTGACTAGAATAGCAGGACGAGACTTAGATGGATCCCACTAACATGTTGCACACATGTGTGGGACCCGATAAGTGTGTTGTCATTGAACAAAAGGGCAGAGTTCAGGATTTATTGTGGAAGCTCATATCCTGCGGGATAAGAATCGTCCAGACGGGCGCTACCGGGATATGAGTAGGAGGGGCAGGTGATGGGACCACAGGCGTGGAGAGTGAGAGCAAAATGGGTTGAGTATGAGAGGAGTATGGGAGGAGTGCGAGAAAAACATGGAGAGGAGGTGTTGGCAGGCGTGGAAGTGAGAGGAGTGCAATTCAAGTGTGGGGAGCGAGCAGTAAGAGAGAGAGTAAGGGACAACGAGGTCCACGAGAAAGAGAGTGAGGGACAAAGAGCTCCGAGAGTAAGTGAGGTTTTAGAAAATTGTGCGAAGAGAGTCCACAATTGTCTCAAACAGAGACGTCAGATACCTTGGTGCAACATAGCTTGCAATTGCACCAAGGAGGGGTAGCAATAACATACCCAGGAGGGGCGGCCTGGAAAGCCAACCCCGAGAAAAGAACTCCACCCCACACCCGATATTAGATAGGGTTCCAGCGGAATTGAAGCTCACTTGAGGTTGATGCTATCTTCTCACCGGGAAGATAGCATAGGAGGGAGTGTAAGCGGATTCAATTCCACTTCATTACCCACCAGAAAATGGGACCAGTGGCATTTAGCAATATGTTGGGGATACGAGATTACCAATATTAATCTCGTATCATAACCAACATTGGGGGGGGGGGGGGGGGCGACACAAGCCCTAAAGCCGCAGAGAGAGGTAAGAGGTCCAACCACCTCGGAGGGAATACAGCTAGTAGAGGCTAGCAGCGGAGGGGAAACACTCGCAGGGAGTGCCAAAGTGACAATTAGTATATTAGCCAATAGTGGGGAGGGAAGCACGTGGTAAGGAACAGGAAAGCATCCATTGGGTAGAGGGCCAAAGTAGAGTAGGACGTACAACCAATATTCAATGTGTGATTAATCATATAATATCTTACATTACTGGTTTACCGGTCAGTTCTGTTACTCAGTTCAGTCAGTGCAGACTGGTCATAGTTAATGACCGCCACCGCCATACCGGTAACAATTAACTTGTATTTTCTGCTTATTATCTACTGGCGTGCTATTATCGTCCATATTAATCAATATCGAGAGACAACAGAAACTCTTACTGTTTTTCCCCAACGGCCTTGGCCAAAGTTACTAGCACGATCCCCCAGCAGAACGGTGACGGGTACATTTCTAACCCGGTCGGGATCTCTGATCCCGTCACAGTAGCAGTACCACACTGACAGACTGACAACCAGCCTAGAAAGCTAGGCCTACCACATAACAGCAACAGCAGCGATCAGTACTGGTACTGAGTACAGGCATCTCATGGTACCGGTGTCGTACTCTGAACTCTGCAACCTGGCAATGCTGGAATGGCTGAAAGTAAAATAGGCCTACCACACTTCCCAAGGCCACGTTATTGCTGCATTGTACCGGTATTGCTGAATTTCAAACCCACCTGATATATCCTGCAGTCTCCTAGCAACCAGCTGATGCCAAGTCTAATAATTTTTGGATAGATAAATTTATTATAACTGCAAGACAGTTACACAGATGTTGCACGAAGACCCCAAGCAAATTCAACTTGGAAAATTTCTAAACTTTTGCCAGACTACATATGTACCAAGTTGAGATATATTTTATCGATATTTGGCTGAGTTATTAACGTTTAAAATTGGACACAACAGAACAACAGAGCAACATACACACCGATTGAGTTAGTGGTACCTGTATGCTAAGCTCGCTTTCTTTCGTCGCTCGCCCCACAAAAAACTACTACAAGATTCAACACAAATTTTTGAAAAAAATTCATCAAAGCTAATATTTAATAAGTGCACAAAAATACTGCTACTATCACGATTTGATAGATTTGAATACGGATTGGTATACTATACACACAAGTTGATAGTACAGTTATTGGCCTAGCCAATGTATGATTGTCTAACTCAGGTTATATTATTCAAGGATTCTAGAATTTCGGGTATTCTGCATTATTTTAGGAGTGACCAATTAGGTGGATAGTTGTATTCATTAAAAGAACTGCTTCTCGGTTCGAATATAAACGAACATCCGAGTTTCAACTTGCGACCACTGTAATTCTGTTATTTTGAAAATGTATTGTATGATAGAACATATGATTATTCTCGCATTTTGAATGTTTGACTTGCTTGCTTGACGAAATATGATAGTAAGCTGTTTATGCATGAAGCTCTCCCTGGGTTACAATCATTTATATTTTGTGTAATACTAACGATAGAAACCGAGTGGAAACTTTTCTAAAAAAAATAAAGTCCAAAAAAAATCTCACCTCTATTAGCAGATTGGTGTCAAGGTAACCTCACAGCATACAGAGTGGCGGCCCAAACTAACTATAATTAATAACTAATCTAATAAATTTTACTAAATATCACTTCGTCTACAGTCTGCTTAACAACTTTTTGAACCACGCAGTAATTTGTATTCATACATTTCTAAATAAAACCCGGTCTCACCGGTATTATTATATATATAACCATGAAACTTTCATGGAATGACGACAGCGTAAGTTGAATTACTGGGAGCAAAATTTGGATAGGTGTATCGGGTACCACCCGCTTCGACAGACTGTTTGTTTTGCATTTTTAAGTTCAAAACCGCTTGAAGTATTCTAGTCAATGGACGAAGATGAGTCCGCCAATTCTATAGCAGAATAATGCCCTAATGTTCAGAAGTAATCAGCCAAGAAGCATATTCCCCAGAATACCATACAGTACGTGCCACGGCAAGTTCAATATTTGTTTTATGAGATAAGATTATGAGAGAAGATCAACGCTACCGTACTTTTTACAATTACAAAAATATACATTCATTGTAAACCATATTGTATTTTATTTTAATTGTCTTGAATAATATAAAATATTCCATGAAAATGAATACCTCAATAGCAAGACAACATAGTTCTAGATATTAAATTTTCAATTTTAGTAATTTAGCTATTTCAATATATTCAGAATAGCTCATTAGATCAGTTAATTTAAACTACTTATTTAAGCTATTACGTCAATGTTTTGGGCATTTTAAATTAAGTAAAAGTCAATTTAACTTATATTTCGTTTCTTTCTGGGGCTTTATCTATATCATTATACCAATACAACAGAAGAGTAATTATGAAAGTTAAAGCAAAATGCGGAATATCCCATTTGCTAACTTTTAAGTGGTTTTCAAATTATGTATACCGATATGATAATGTCATATAAGGCCGCATTTAAACTCATTGAACGCATTAATTAGTATGCCATCAGGGGTACTCACTTTTAGACCATGATATTCCATGTGAAGAATACCAGATTTTCACTTTTTCGATTGAAATCCCATTGGAATTGTATATATTAATAATTTGTATTTTGTAAAACAATGTGTTTTATAGCGCTTATTTTTATCTTATAACCTGTACAGATACTAATTCCTTTATTTGTTTTGGTTAGATTCAGCCCTTCTGTATCCTGGGTTTTGGTCAAAACCTATGGTATTCTTAATATGGGGGTAACTGCAAAGCAAAATAATAACAGCATGAAGTCTGGTATACTTCACATGGGTGATGATGATATTAGGTATTACCGTGAGATTTCCTGTTCTAGAACAAAAATTTGACCTTCTTAGAGACGTTAGCTATTATTTATTTTATTGTAGTGTATATGTATAATTATATTTAAGATAGCTAGATATTGTTTTTAAAATGACAAAAGTGTACACACAAAGGTGTTTTTTGCTTTTTCTTTCATATAAAACAATATGTCTAATGATTGTGCTGTGGTGTGTGATAAATCTCCATAGTTACTGAACCTGTCTTATGTAATGCATTGTCCATGTTACAACCACAGCTCAAGTAGTACCGAACAAGGTCATAGCAGTAGATATCCGACACAAATGGAGGAGAAAAACCATATTAATTTAACTCCTCCAAAGGAGCGGAAAAAACACCTAAGAAGCCCACTTAGACCACGCAGACCTATCGCGCAAAGAAGACAACTAGATAGGATATTCATGAAGTATGATAAGGTAGAAATTAATGAGGATATATCGGAAAGCGCTAACCATGGTGGGACTAGGAAACTATTCAACATGGATGACATAGTCTCTTGGGATGAAGAAAGAGCTACAAGGTATATTTCTAAGGATGTAATCGGACGCGTTATACAAAGCACCCCATTTAGAGTTGTGATTGTTTTACTAATTATAGTGAATTCAATCATGATTGGAGTTCAGACAATGGAACCTCTCATGCGTGAATACGAAAGTTTCTTTGCAGCATTTGACATATCGCTAACCACGATATTTGTTGGAGAAATATTGTTAAAATGGAGGTATAATTTCTTCTTGTATTGGAAGAGTGGATGGAATTTTCTGGACGTTATACTCATTGGAGCAGTCCTTATAGAAGGTAACCTAAAGTTTTTAGTGAGTGGTCGTGTGTTAAGGATACTTAGAGTCCTTAGGGCATTGAGAACCTTCCGTGGTACCCAGTTTTTTTTTGGATTATCCACTCTGATACAAACTATCCTCTACTCTCTTCCAGACATGGCTAATATCGCTATGCTTCTATTAATTGTTATGATGATGTTTTCCGTAGGCGGCTCCATTCTATTTGGGTCTGAATATCCAGATTATTTTGGTAATTTTGGAAATGCGTTGTATACAAACTTTATCTGCGTCACTCAGGATGGATGGGTTGAAATATACAGAAAAAAGATGATCTTGAGCGAACTACCGACCCACGCGGCAATATATTTTATGTTATCAATTATAATTGGAGCTTTTGTTTTTGCGAATATAATTATCGCTGTGGTTGTAACTAATTTAGATAAATCAATTCGGGCAAAAGAAGAGGCCCCGGATGCCATAAAAGACAAAATTAAAAAGCTCGCATTCACTAACAGAATAGGCTGGTCGGAGCTTGAATGTAAAATTCCAATGGTTCACCCGAATGTGTCAATGTCTAGTTACAATGTGTTCAAACAAAAACCATTGGAACTTATCGATTTCTCCAGAGTACATCCATATAGACTGGAAACATATTTTCTTATAATTCTTGCTTTGGAAGAAAATCTCAAACAATATCGGATACTTCGTGAAAGACTCCAAAGGGTTGTTGAAAAACAAAACGAATACAGTCACAATTTACAAATGAAAAGGAAAGAGACTGTCTTGGAACCAAAATCAAAACTTCGGCGATCATCATCTATTGATTACGAGCTTATGGGCGAATTAACGCGCAGAGGAGATATAGTTTCGGGAATCGTTGAGATGGATAAACGGAACATGTTGGAGAAAGATGATGGACGTGGTGGTATCATTGAATTAGTGCGACCTCAAACCCAGAAACAAACTACTGCTGCCAAAAATCTAGTGAGGAAAGGATCGTTGACCACCTTGTATGGAGTCCAAGGTCGACAGAGAGATGACAGAGAGAATAACAAAAACAGATAACTTTAATATTTAATGTACTAATTTAATTTACTGCAGGACTTTTAAACAAATTTTCCTGTAAAATTACATCGTAAGGTCAACGAGAGAATGGAGTTACGACCGGTTGGTTTGAGGATGGTCCTGAATCCCTTTCTAGTTGGTCTGTCTGTATAGTGTATATGTCCTAGTCGGTAGGCCACGGCAGACGGGGAACAGCGCCGACCTTGGGTTGATTACCACAAAAGTAGATCTGGTATGGCCTCGTCTTTACTTCTCCAACAGTGCGCACTGAATCATAGTTTGCAAAATAAATATTGACTTCAAAACTTATAATCTAGCACCTTATAAGTTAAAAGAGCGAGTCATTTTAATATCCCAGCAGAAGTGAGGATTTTCATTCGAAAAACGGTAGAATCTCTTATGACTCTAATAAATAATACCAATACCTATACCTGCGCGGAGGGAAAGTGTTTAAAGTTAGTCATATCCAAAAAAAATCTTACAACTTGAAAGTCTGCGATGTTTGAATAAAACCCGCCCATTTACTGTTTATGTAATGCACAGCAATAGAAAAAATATGATTTATGTGCCAAAATTCACGAGGAAGAGGCTGGTGACACCAAAAACATGTAAAATAGTAATTGATATAATCAAATTGTAAATTAATTACAAATAGTACAACAAATTAATAAGAAAAAATTAGCACGACATTAGTGAGTAACTAAGGTAACGTAACTAGAGTTAGAGCCAGAAGTGACATGTAACTGGATCCATTCTGTAAACTGTCGTAACCGGTCTAGCGAAGTAGGAACACTTCATCGAGGCTAGCTTGGGTGGGGAGGGACCCATGATGGCGCTGGCATTCCCATGGGTGATGGCAATCGATAGCCGCTGGAACAGGAAGGAGGTGGACCTTGGTTCCCCGGTGGCGCGGGCGATTCGGCGACCGATCTCATTGAGGAGAACGGTGCCCTCATCACCGATTGGGCCGAGGGTTTCGGAGGCAACCGTCACAAAGTGATAGTTGTGAGCCAGGTCGGCGTATTTTGCAGCTTTGGTTGCCTCAGCCGCTGTGGCAGCACCCCCTTCGGTTATCGATGTAATCGGGAGATAGGATTGGGCTAAGGTATCCCGGCAGGTGAAGTCCCAAACGAGGCTACGACCTTGGTGCCAAGGGGCGACAGACATACCGTCTGGTTTCCGGCCATCCTTGCAGAGGTCGCGGGGCTCGAGGGTGGATGATATACCGGCAGATGACAGGGCGCGGTGGTTCACATCATTGGCCTCAGCGTGGCGGGAGTATTTACCACAGTTGTGGAGGCAGCTGAGACCATGGGTCCTGCTTGTGTCGACTACAGCATCACAGCCTCGACAAGAATGCTCGGCACAGACTGGCATGCCGAGACGGATGGCGGTGCCGATCCAGACCTGGTCGTCGCTAAGAAGGAGCCCCAGGGAAGCGATGGGGAGCACCTGGAGCCAATCACCTGAGTGTTTAGCCTTAGAGGCTATGAGTCGGGCCTTCGCTTTGGGGGTGTTGGCAGAAGCTAGGAGGGAGTCGTAGGTTTTGGAGCACAGGGGATCATCCCAGGCCTTTTGGACAGATGGGTTACATTATAGTATATTGGACTGGATAGATCTACAGAAACAAACTCATTGAGGTTAGTATATTGGACTGGATCGATATACAGAAACAAACTCATTGAGGTTAGTATATTGGACTGGATCGATCTACAGAAACAAACTCTTTGAGGTTAGTATATTGGACTGGACTGCCATATATAATTATACAGGTTGGTTAGTGTGGTGCCCTCCTTGGTTTACAGGTTAGTTAGTGTGGTGCCCGCCTTGGCTTACAGGTTAGTAAGTGTGGTGCCCTCCATTGGCTCACAGGTTGGTTAGTGTGGTGCCCTCCTTGGCTTACAGGTTAGTTAGTGTGGTGCCCTCCTTGGCGTACAGGTTGGTTAGTGTGGTGCCCTCCATTGGCTTACAGGTTAGTTAGCGTGGTGCCCTCCTTGGCTTGCAGGTTAGTTAATGTAGGTTAGTTAATGTGGTGACCTCCTTGGCTTACAGGTTGGTTAGTGTGGTGCCCTCCTTGGTTTACAGGTTAGTTAGTGTGGTGCCCGCCTTGGCTTACAGGTTAGTTAGTGTGGTGCCCTCCTTGGCTTACAGGTTGGTTAGTGTGGTGCCCTCCTTTGCTTACATGTTAGTTAGTGTGGTGCTTGGTGCCCTCCTTGGCGTACAGGTTGGTTAGTGTGGTGCCCTCCATTGGCTTACAGGTTCCATTCCATTGGAGAGGCACCATCCATGGAGCGCAGTTAAACATGCCTGTATATCCTCCTTATTGTTCGAGTAGATAATGAGATCGTCGGCATAGAACAGGAATTTAATAATGGCAATGCCTGCTGAACGGATAATGGCTGCGAGGTCAGCAA
>JAUCBJ010003848.1:0-27580 GCA_032718475.1 Nemertoderma westbladi
CATGTATTTAATTCCTTAGAATTACGTATTTTCGGGTTATATCCCTAGTTATATCCCCTATAATTTCCGCTTATTTTTTTTTCTACCGTCCAATACTAACAGGTGCTTGTGAGTTTATAATGCTGTGAAAGGGTGTATCTCACTACTAATACTGAATCGCTCTATATAATGTTCTCTGGTAGACACTTTAGGTTCTAAAGTTAGAATGGCATTCCGCTGTTTCAAGATACTGATATATGCAAGGGATACGTATTTTCTCCTAATCCGTAATTTCCATTTTTAATTATTATTTTCTTTACAGTACCGGTAGGATAGTAAATGGATAGCTTATTATCAATCAATCAGCCATTCATTGCAGTTAAAGTTATCTACTTAACTTTTGGGAGTAAGGAAATCTTAATGAGATAAAATAATAGGAAGTTCATCAAGATAAAATACATTATTGTTTAAACCACTATCATTACTATCACATGACCCCGAAGCATTGTGAGTTGGTTATATCACAGTAAAACATAAGCCTACCTTTAAAGTCTTCGTACTCAAAGAGCAGCATTCCTTGCTTTGGTAAGACACGCAGTGAACTTATTTCAGAAGCAGTGGCTGTTAAGTGAGAGCTGTTGAAACTTCCGAAATTTAGCATTAATGTTGGCCCGTTAAATTCATCTGCATACAATATCCAACTAGAAAATAAACGATTATAATAAATGTTACAGATAGTGTAAGGTTGAACTTCTTGTGAAGCCTCTTAAAGGACACTGGCCTTGACGTTGCAAATATTCTTGGTAAAGACATGGGTTATTATAACGAACCTGCCATTAGACTGGGCAGTTTTTGTCGAAAGGTTTTGTTTATCTGGGGCGTTTACAACAGATGTCGATTAAACGAACAAAACCTGAAAACTGAATCAATTATTTAATAGACAAAATAGATTTCTAAGGATTCACTAGCTTCTGAATTCGCGGTTTCAATGGGGGGTTTCGCGGGATCACAACTTTTTTTATTTAAAGAATAAGAACTAATACTGAGATACCAATTCTGATAATTCCAATGTTCTCATGAAAAATTGAATGTAAAGAGCCTAGTGTACGGCCTAAGCAGATAAGTAAAGTATGTTACTTTCCAATTTTTAGTAAGGCTGGGCTATAATACGTCAGTTGATAGCACTTTCCAGTGAATGCTATGGGAAGATCTACAAGGTTTACTACTGTACTGTACTGTAATCTGCTCTAATAATAATTGTTGTATTTAAAAAACCGACGGCCAACATTAATACTGTAGGCCTAGTATTTAGATGAATAACTGCAACCTGCAACTCTTCGGTACAGTATAACAGTTATATACATTATAATGGGGTTGCACCCTAAACTCATATAAACTCAAGTTTTAAACCGATTTTGATCAGACTTAAAACTTTCACAGTGTATCAAGAATATAAATAATATCTAACTTTCTAATAAATTAGCCTACGCCAAAGCGTAGGCATTATCAATTATTTTACATCAATCCGTATGCGACTAAAGAAAATGATAATTATATGACAATGGTTATGCAGACCAATACAATAAGTTGGGCCTTCGCTCAGCACATGACAAAAAGTGTCTTAATTCGCTAAGGCTTCGTCAACTTCGTGTTTCGGTTCGCCCCACATGATAATGGTTATATTATTGTACTCACGTTCCACAGACAACATTGACTGAGGCTATGTTGTTATTCATTCCAAGAGCAATAAGTTGCGTTGTATTTGTTTCGGCGTAGATGTCAACCTTGTTTCCAGCTAACCCATCTTCTGAGAACAATTCTATATGGGATTCACATCCCTGCATCTCTTGTGCTCCAACGGAAGAGGCGACCAAATATACAGCCGCACATATTATCAGCAACATCATGAGTTGGGCTGTATGAGCCAATGGCTGAATAATTGTCGTATGTTGTTTTTGACGGATATATTGATTGTTTCTTTTATCGCGTTTTGTTCAATGTTTGGAATGGAGATATTTCACCTATGACAAAATCACCAGTTTTTTACATTCCCGTCGAAATTAATTGGAATAGTAAATGAATAATTTGTTTGTTTTTTGATAATAAAATTATAATAATATTTATATAATAAAATAATGAATTTGTTGCTATAAATTTCTCCTGATTACGAAATTTTTATCAAAACTAGCATACAGTAGGCCCTATTTCAAATTTCTTACTACATGAATCTTAATATAATTATGCCATACATTATGGCCATACATTTATCTATTACTGTGCTCGGGAGCTCAATTGCCCGGGGGAAAGAATTGTCTGGGAGGCAAATTGCTAGAGGTCAATTGACCTCCTCTCGGGAGTCAATTCTCCCTGGGGCAACAATCAACGTGGCGTAAATGTGGTATTATAATTAAATTAATTGTAATACCATATTTACGACATAGCGGTTACAGTAAATCAGGAACGAAGGTTACGACATAGCGGTTACAGTTAATCAGGAACGAAGGTTACAAACTAGCGGTTACAGTTAATCAGGAACGAAGGTTACGACATAGCGGTTACAGTTAATCAGGAACGAAGGTTACGACATAGCGGTTACAGTTAATCAGGAACGAAGGTTACGACATAGCGGTTACAGTTAATCAGGAACGAAGGTTACGACATAGCGGTTACAGTAAATCAGGAACGAAGGTTACGGCATAGCGGTTACAGATAATCAGGAACGAAGGTTACAACATAGCGGTTACAGTAAATCAGGAACGAAGGTTACAAACTAGCGGTTACAGTAAATCAAGAACGAAGGTTACGACATAGCGGTTACAGTTAATCAGGAATAAAGGTAAGTTAGTTAACAAAGGTTAGAACAGTGGTTAAACTATTTGAGGAACAAACTTTATGGCAGCGGTTATACTACCTAAGGAACAAAGGGTAGGTCAGACAAATTTTTGAAGTTTCTTATTTTTAATTTTGCGTAATACTGAATTTTCTGGGGATTTTTATGGTTAAATTTGCATCGCCGTACAACTTCTCGGTATTTAAATATTACATTAATTTTATTAAATTATTAGTTAACTATATTTAACCCTTTCCGGCCGACTATATATTTTTGTATACACTGAATTTATTTCACTACGGATTGCATAATATTAACTAATTATAGTTGGTTTCATTCAATTGTGGCACTATCACACTTCCTTTATTTATAAATTACCGATTCTGATTGGATAATTGTAGTAGAAGGCTTCAATGAACGATTTTAGATGCCTTGTTTTTAGGTATTGACATGATGACTACCTAGTATAGGAAAGATGGTTATTTAAATGCTTTGGCAAAGCGATATTGAGAATTTTGATTGGGTATTCCAAAGATGGATTGTCCAATGAGATAATAATATTTCCAGGATAAACTTTACAGTACATGTAGGCTGGTAGTGTTATTGATAAACCACTGTGGGGCGAGCGACGAAAGTAAGCGAGCTTAGCATACAGGTACCACTTACTCAATCGCTGTGTCTGTTGTTCTGTGGGGCGAGCCATGAAGTGAGTGAGCCTTAGCGTAGTGGTACCATTAATCAACCTGTCGTTCTGTCGCTTTTTTTGCATTATTATTTTACAGTATAAGACTTCAATAATTATACTTAAAAAATATACAGATGTAATCCACATACCCCATTCTATTATAGTTTTTAATTAGTTCAAGTGATTTGCTTTAATAATTGTGTCTTTAATTGATCTAACGTAATTAAAACGGCATAAAAAATTGATTCTCATTAAATACTGCTCATTTATTGGCCAACATGCAAGTTGGCTGGTACATAGATGTGAAGGATGTGTGTGTAAGGCAGCCGGTTGCTGGGAATGCCAGTGGAGGGGGGGTTGTATGTAACTTACCACACGGCTGGTAGAGAGATTGGCCAGCTAGACCTAACGAGATTGAAACCTGCATTCCCTACCTCCTATTACACTATAGAGTCTGTGTTCTTTAGTCTCAGGTAATAGACAGATCTCATTTAATGATTGTCAGTCTATAACATTACCACTGCAGATGGCTTATATCCAAAATTGTTTATTTCTCAAAATATTAGGCTTATTATTTTTGATGGCATTTCTGTGTATTTTAATTGTCTAAGTTTTCAGAGGCATTAACAGTATATTAAATAAATTATTTGAATATCATTCATTACTGCATCGACTGTATTTAGTACTGCGTTGATTATATTTCTATAAACAACCTGGCTTCGCATATTGAACGTGCGATTGGACATATGTTCGTGCTACCCTTCCGTGGGTGGTAGATGTCGCGGTTATGTATTTGTGACGGGATCTACGGATCCCGATTTATCCGTTTGGGTTTTCTATCTACGCGTCCCCGCCGTGTATATGAAAAGGTTCGTTAAGAGTTCTGATGTTCGGTAATATGTATAAAGGTATAATATAGTTGATATAGCACAGTTGAATGGATGACACGGTTACCGGTAGATAAGTATTACATGTGATGGCGGTAGCGGACGGTGATAGAAGTCACCGTTCCACCCTACTGAGCTGACTAAGTAAACTGAATAACTGATTGCATCGACCGGTAATATATATTGCACGGTTTGGCCTTGTTACAGTACCTAGTCGATGCTGTCCCCCCATTGGCTAATATCCCTGTTGGCACCCTTTGGAGTGTTTCCCTTCACTCCTTGTGTTCTCTCTCGGTTAGGGGTTTGGCCCCTGACCCCTATTGTGTGTTTCTCCTTCCCACTTTATTGGGGTGACGCGAGATTGGGTAACCAACCTCGTGGCCCCCAATATTGCTTAATGGCTCACTCTATGGGTTTGTGTTAGTGGAATTGGATAAGCTAACAGTATTGGTGGGTGGGAAGGGGGGGGGGTTGCAGATAAAAAGGGCTGAACATGTACTGTCCCTCTTTCTTTGATTGATTTGTGGTGTGGTTAAATTTCTAAATTTTACTAATTTATAAAGTTAAATACTGATTTTGTGATACAGTCGCTCGATTTTAATTTGTATCTCATAACTGGGCCTCGTGCTGCGCGAAGGCCCCACGAACGTGTTGATATGTCGATCTGTTGTTCTGTCGTTCTGTCGTGTCCAATTTTAAACGTTAATAACTCAGCCAAATGTTAATTAAATTTAACCAAACTTGGTACACATATAGTCTGGCCAAAGTTTAGAAATTTTCTAAGTTGAATTTTCGCGCGGCCTTCGAGAAGCTAAGATAATAGCAGTTAATTAGTTAATTAAGTTGATTAGGGTAACAACATCAATTTCAACCTGCCTCCTTAAAGGATATTAATTATTTTCTAGTATAAGATTTAAATAATTATACTTAAAAGTTATACAGCTGTAATCCCCATACAACATTCCATTATAGTTTGTAATTAGTTCAAGTGATTTGCTTTAATAAATGTGTCTTTAATTGATCTAAACGTAATTAAAGCGGCACAATTATTTGAGTACAAATTTAATCCTAGTCTCTGTGGGGGTGTGTAGAGCTGCTTGATGGATGGGAGATGTTTGTGTAGCCTTACCAGGGCAGATGGGAATGTAATAGGCAGCCAGTAGTATTGCTATAGCAACACAGACATAACTCCAACCACACTGCCTGTATTTCAATTCCTATTGACTCTATACTATAAATGTTGTATTACTTACTATCTCAGGTGACAGAAGATATAATGACATAAATACTCATGGCTGTTGTAGGCTTATATCTGAAATAGTTTATTCCGCAATATATTTGTCTGGTTATTTTTTAATTGAATTTTTGCAAAGTAGAAAATTAATTTTCTTAAAAATAATATTATTATTTTATATGTAACCTAGGAAATTAACTACATACATGTGTACATTGATTTAATATTATTTCAATACCCATATTACTACATCGGCATACGATGCGTTGGCGTTGTATCACACATCTCAACATAGATGTATCAGCAGTTACTCGCACAGTTTCGAAACTTCGCATAGTTATAACTGTATAAAGATCGTCAGTCTTGGTTTACGAAAAATATTTTAATGCAAAACAGGACGAGCGACGAGCGCAACGAGGCATATAATGAAGACCAGTACTGTACTGCGTAGACTATATTCCGACGGAATTGGATAAGCTAACACTCCCCCCCATGCTATCTTCCCGGTGAGATGATAGCATCCAACTCAAGTGCGCTACAATTCCGCTGGATCCCGATCTATTATCGGGTGTGGGGTGGGTCTATTTTTTCGGAGTCGGCTTTCCAGGCCGCTCCCTATGGTTATGATGTCACTACCCTCTGGCGTCTCGTGTCGGGCCGATCGTGCGCTTCTCTCACACAATTTTTGTTTCCCCAACACTCTCACCACTCTAACTCCGCTCTCTGACTCAACTCGCTCTTACCCTCTCCCCACACCTGAATCGCACTCTTCCCTCTCGCCAACAGCTCCTCTCACTATCTCCTCTCTAATCTCTGCCACTCTCTAAGGCCCTGACCTCTAATGCTACCCCTGTGCTATCATACTATCTACCTACTACTTACTTGCTAACTATCTAACTATCTACTAACTACTAACTCTTACTACTTCTAGCTCTAACTGAGAGCCTCTAACTTTCTACTAACTCTCCGACTCTAACTAGCACTACTAAGTCTAACTAACTCCTACTAACTCTCTACTTCTACTAATTCTACTTGACTCATCTAAGTCTACCAAATCTCTAGCCCTTTAACTAGAACTCCCTAACTCTACCCACTCTTCTAACTACGTGGCGCTTGCGGTGCCCACAACCACTCTACTATCTGGCACCCTATGTGCCCTTCTACTACTCAACTACCTCTCTAGCTCTACTACCTGGCACCCTATGTGCCCGTCTCTACTATTCTACTCTCTGGCACCCTATGTGCCCTCTCTACTACTCTACTCTCTGGCACCCTATGTGCCCTCTCTACTACCTCTAACACTCTACTCTACTACCTGGTACCCTATGTGCCCTCTCTACTACTCTACTCTATCTCTAACTTACTTCCTTTACATCCACTCGCCTGCACGTGACGCTCTGAATGCCGGCAGAGTGGATACGTTAATTATGTGAACTACTACTAACTCTCACTAACTCTACTAACTCTCTACTAACTCTCTACTAACTCAACTAACTCTACTACTAACTCTCTACTAACTCAACTAACTCTACTACTAACTCTTTTTGTGCCCGGCACCTCTTGTGCCCGGCACCCACCCTAATTAACATACCCTGCTCTTACATCAAACACGTCATCACGCCCATGCCCCACTAAGTTCAACGCATTCCCTACTAACTCTAACTACGTGGCGCTTGCGGTGCCCATAACCACTCTACTTACTACTTCCTACGTGGCGCTTACGGTGCCCACAACCCTCTACTGCTCTAGATACTTTCTTTCTAACTAACTAACTACGTACCCTCTCACTAACTCTAACTCCACTAACTAACGGTACTACGTACCCTCTCACTAACTCTAACTAACTAACTAACGGTACTACGTACCCTCTCACTACTCTCTAACTAACGGTACTACGTACCCTCTAACTACTCTAACTCTACTCTCTCTCTCTCTAACGGTACTACGTACCCTCTTACTACTCTAACTCTACTCTCTCTCTCTAACTATCGGTACTACGTACCCTCTTACTACTCTAACTCTACTCTCTCTCTCTAACTATCGGTACTACGTACCCTCTTACTAACTAACTAACTAACTCTCTTACTACCTAACTTCTACCTACTTTATTATTTAATTATTTTATTGTTTTTAATTAAATAATTATTTTATATTTTATGCGTGGGAAGGGCGTCTCGCCCTCATTCCCACCCCCCTCAGTCCAAAACTTTGGACGACTAAAAACTCTCAGGTGCCCCTTCTTCCAGTAGGCACTCTCTTGCTGCCCTCCTATACGTCCTCTAACTCTTCGCCACACTCTCTTCGGTGCTACCTTTGCTGGCCTCCCCCTTCGTATGTGTGCTGGCATTAGAGCCCTCGACGACCCCCGCTCGTCCCTCGGTATACACGGCGTCTGCCCATGTAATGCCCCCTCGCACTGTGTCAGTCCTGTGTGTGTATGCAACACGCCTCCTTCTACTTTCCCGACTCCTTTATGTTTGCTCATGGGCTTCTCTGCCCCTGGTTTAATCCTTTCACATCCTCTCCCTTTCCAACACTCTCCGGATCTGTGTCCTTTTACCACACATCGATGACATAGTCCGTTTGCGTCTGTGTAGGCTACACGATCTCGTTTGGGCAACGCTTGCCAGTACTTGCAACTCCTGGTCTTATGGGTTCCGTCCCGATGTAATTGACATTCGAATCCTGGATTATAGCGTTTCCTGTATAGTCCTTCACGTATCGTGCCTAGGTTTATATGTACCGATTTAGTGTTTTGGTTGTCTAGACTCGGCCTACTGGGTATATTGGGATTGTGTTTATTTTTGGTGTTATTTTCTTTCTGTCCCTGCCACAGCGTGGCCCTGCTACCAGCTAACTGTGGACTAGCAGTCCCCTGTATGGCCGCGTGTGGTAGCGACTGTCCGCACGACCTGTTCTCGTCCAAGGAGTTCGATGTTCTTGCTCCTATTGGGGTATATTGTCGATATTGTGATGGGGGAATGTCACCCTGTCCCCCCCCCCGGCCGGTATGTTTGGTGCTGGGGTTGATGTTAATATATTGGGGCCCATACATCTATCTCCAATAACTCTCCCCTCCCCTGGATATATTTTATGTCCCTGTGTATTATAGTCATGCTGCTGTACCGATATAGGCCTACCCACTTCCTGCCTACCTACCGGTATGTACTCCGCGGCTTCCGGGTTTAATCCCGTCATTCGCGCTACCCTATCGCCTACTCTATCTCTCTCAGCATGGCCTATAATAGTATGTGCAGTAAGGCCTACAGTATGTCCTGCAGTCTGCATGTGCCCTTTCGAACCGAAGTTTACTCTTCGCGAATCTCGAATCTCCCCGCGACTACCGCACCCTCGATCGGCAGCTATATCCCGCCGGGAAGCTTCTCTTCGATCCCCATTCCTGTTCTCAACTTTGTATTGGTACGTCCTGTACCCCTCTCTTGGCGTGCGGTGCGTATCTCCGGGGCGACGGCAATCTCCCGAAGTTCGACCCCACTGACTCCCTGACTCCATCTCTACTATCGACGGTCCGTTATCCGTCCTCGCACTCCTATTGTTCGTGGCGACACCTTTTCTACTATCTCCTCTTCTTCTCTTTTCAGTGCAGTATTCCGGCTCATGAGATCTCTCGTCGACCTCCCGGTTAAACTCCACTCTTCTTCTTCCCTCTTCTAATCGGGCTCGACGCTTCGTCTGCCCTCTCGCGACGTCAACCTGCCTCTCTCTACTCGATCGCACGCCGCTGGGGATACTCGCAATCCCCCTATTACTCTCCATCGCCGGGTGTTGCGGTTTACCTGATTCGGCCCGCGCATTATTCGCTGACGGCTGTGGGACACTCTCTGCCCCCCCTCTCTCTCTACTAACTTCTCGCGGTGGGGTGTCCGTAGCCCCCCCCCCCCCCACCCGCCACTTCTAACTTCACTATCTCTTACTACACTTCTGCGTCCCTCTTGTGGGGCATTCTCTGCCCCCCCTCTCTCGCCACTAATCTTATGTGGTGGGGCGCCGGTAGCCCCCCCCCCCCCCCCCCCCCCACTCGCCACATCTAACTTCACTATATCTTACTTCGTCTCTACACCCCTCTCTAGTCGACGCACTGTCTTTACTACGGCTGGGTCTATTCACCCCCGCCTCTCTCTCTACTACTGCGTGGCCCACCAGGCCCACTTCGGGTTGGCTCAACCCCGCCACCTCCTGCCTACCAAGTACGTGGCCTACCAGGCCCCCGTCTGCCGGGTTATGTACGTCCGACACGCTCATATTAATAACACCATTCCCAATATTATTCGTTAAATCAATTAAATTGTTAGAATTTGAAACGGGACTATTATTTAAATTATTTAAATTAGGATTATTATTTTCAAAATTTAAATTATTGTTCGAATTATTTGAATTATTCTGAATATTTGAATTAATGTTATTATTTGAATTTAAATTTAAATTACTACT
Organism: Nemertoderma westbladi; assembly: GCA_032718475.1. Lineage (NCBI taxonomy): Eukaryota > Metazoa > Xenacoelomorpha > Nemertodermatida > Nemertodermatidae > Nemertoderma > Nemertoderma westbladi. The sequence goes on from JAUCBJ010003848.1 coordinate 10,068, forward strand.
ACCAGGTAAAATATTATTTCCTGTAATAAAGGGATTAGGGTTATCTACTACGGTACTATTAATATTAACTATTTCTAACGTACTACTATTACCCCCCCCCCGCCCGTACGGCTACACCAGTTCTGGTTTTCTCGCTCGGTGCTTATAACTGGGGTCTCACTCTCTGATAGTTCCAACCGCGCCAGTTCTAGTCGGTGCCGCTCCAGTTTGGCTTGATATTGCGCAAGCCTGCCTAGCCGGGCACGCAAATCATCCCGCTCACGCTCTGCCTCTATCTCTCTCTCTATGCACTCTCGTAAACTTTGCTCGGCCAACTCGGTTTCTCTCGCAACCATCTCAAACCGTCTCGCCGGCTCGCTCTCTACTCTCATCTCCCGCTCTCTACACTCCTTGACTCTCTCTCTATCCTCCCTTGCCCACTCTCTTTCTCTCTCCAACCATGCGGTTTGCTGACTCACTTGCCTCTCTAATTCTTTCTGCTCTGTCGCCACCATTGCTAATTCATACGTCAGATTTATTTCCAGCACCCTTCTTTCTTTCGCGGAGGATGTAGCAGACTTATCGGTTGCGACGGACTCCCGTCGCCCCTCCGTCCTACCAACTTTCCCCCGTCTCCCGGAACTTTCTCCAACCGACGAGACCGAATCCTCGGGGCTAGCCTCGGATTCGCTCTCCTGCGGTTTCCTCCAACCCACTAATTTTACTCCCCGGGCATCGACTAAGTATGGCCCTATGTACACTACACTAGGCTGCATACCCCTACACTCCCATAGTTCAATCAGTTCGTTGACAACTCCCCTCGCCCTCTCCTCGGCTAGTTCTCCCTGCCCAGAACGCACTAGGTAATCAAAGTATCTGTTCGACTCACCTAGTCGTCTCCTCAGTCTCACCTCGTCTATCTTCGCCCCTCCTTTGGCCTCTCTCAGTCGCTCCCTGGTCGCGAGGTAGGCTCGTCGAAGTCGATCAGAAACCCCGACGTCCTCGTCGCCGACCTCTCTTCCGTCTCTCCGGGTCCGACGTCGTACCGACGGCCCCACCGTCGCCGTTCCGGTGGACCGTTCGTCGTCCTCGGCCTGTGGCTGGCCGGCGACATCGGTACGTCGACCCTCGCTCTGCGTCGACTCGTCTTTCTCCCTTTCGACTCCCGACTCGTCTCTTCCTTCTCGTTGTAGACGGCCCCCCTCCGTTTGGATTGCCGGATCGTCTGTAGTCGACGGATCCGGCGTCGTGGGTCGATGCCGTCTCGCCGCGGCCTCGCGGATCGTTAGGTTGTCGTCCGGGGTCCACGGCGGCGTCGTCTCTCCTATTCGGCTCATCTTTGTCTTTGGTGGCTGGCAGCCACAGTCTGTCAGTTGGTTGGATCTAGTTCTATCACTGTCAGACTGTTAGGGCAGCTGCTAGGATTCTATCACTGTCAGGGGAGCTGGGTGGATCTAATTCTATCACTGTGACGGGATCTACGGATCCCGATTTATCCGTTTGGGTTTTCTATCTACGCGTCCCCGCCGTGTATATGAAAAGGTTCGTTAAGAGTTCTGATGTTCGGTAATATGTATAAAGGTATAATATAGTTGATATAGCACAGTTGAATGGATGACACGGTTACCGGTAGATAAGTATTACATGTGATGGCGGTAGCGGACGGTGATAGAAGTCACCATTCCACCCTACTGAGCTGACTAAGTAAACTGAATAACTGATTGCATCGACCGGTAATATTGCACGGTTTGGCCTTGTTACAGTACCTAGTCGATGCTGTCCCCCCATTGGCTAATATCCCTGTTGGCACCCTTTGGAGTGTTTCCCTTCACTCCTTGTGTTCTCTCTCGGTTAGCGGTTCGGCCCCTGACCCCTATTGTGTGTTTCTCCTTCCCAATTTATTGGGGTGACGCGAGATTGGGTAACCAACCTCGTGGCCCCCAATATTGCTTAATGGCTCACTCTATGGGTTTGTGTTAGCGGAATTGGATAAGCTAACAGTATTGGTGGGTGGGAAGGGGGGGGGGGGGTTGCAGATAAAAAGGGCTGAACATGTACTGTCCCTCTTTCTTTGATTGATTTGCGGTGTGGTTAAATTTCTAAATTTTACTAATTTATAAAGTTAAATACTGATTTTGTGATACAGTCGCTCGATTTTAATTTGTATCTCATAACTGGGCCTCGTGCTGCGCGAAGGCCCCACGAACGTGTTGATATGTCGATCTGTTGTTCTGTCGTTCTGTCGTGTCCAATTTTAAACGTTAATAACTCAGCCAAATGTTAATTAAATTTAACCAAACTTGGTACACATATAGTCTGGCCAAAGTTTAGAAATTTTCTAAGTTGAATTTTCGCGCGGCCTTCGAGAAGCTAAGATAATAGCAGTTAATTAGTTAATTAAGTTGATTAGGGTAACAACATCAATTTCAACCTGCCTCCTTAAAGGATATTAATTATTTTCTAGTATAAGATTTAAATAATTATACTTAAAAGTTATACAGCTGTAATCCCCATACAACATTCCATTATAGTTTGTAATTAGTTCAAGTGATTTGCTTTAATAAATGTGTCTTTAATTGATCTAAACGTAATTAAAGCGGCACAATTATTTGAGTACAAATTTAATCCTAGTCTCTGTGGGGGTGTGTAGAGCTGCTTGATGGATGGGAGATGTTTGTGTAGCCTTACCAGGGCAGATGGGAATGTAATAGGCAGCCAGTAGTATTGCTATAGCAACACAGACATAACTCCAACCACACTGCCTGTATTTCAATTCCTATTGACTCTATACTATAAATGTTGTATTACTTACTATCTCAGGTGACAGAAGATATAATGACATAAATACTCATGGCTGTTGTAGGCTTATATCTGAAATAGTTTATTCCGCAATATATTTGTCTGGTTATTTTTTAATTGAATTTTTGCAAAGTAGAAAATTAATTTTCTTAAAAATAATATTATTATTTTATATGTAACCTAGGAAATTAACTACATACATGTGTACATTGATTTAATATTATTTCAATACCCATATTACTACATCGGCATACGATGCGTTGGCGTTGTATCACACATCTCAACATAGATGTATCAGCAGTTACTCGCACAGTTTCGAAACTTCGCATAGTTATAACTGTATAAAGATCGTCAGTCTTGGTTTACGAAAAATATTTTAATGCAAAACAGGACGAGCGACGAGCGCAACGAGGCATATAATGAAGACCAGTACTGTACTGCGTAGACTATATTCCTACTGTATAAACCGATTAAAAGGGGTGAACACGTACTGTCCCCCTTTCTTTGATTGATTGGTGGTGTGGGTAAATTTCTCAAAACCTGATTTTGTGATACAGTTGCTCAATTTTAATCTGTATCTGATAACTGAGCCTCGTCCTGCGCGATGGCCCCACGAACGTGTATACATTTGTCTACGTTAGGCTTATAAAGTTGGAGAGTAGAAGTGGTGCAGCCACAGTTGTGGAGTAGATGTGGTGCAGCACCGTTGGGGAGTAGATATGATTCAGCCACCGTTTGGGTGATGTGGTGCATCCACCATTGGGGTGTAGACCTAGATGTGGTGTAGCCACCATAGGGGAGTCGATGTTGACCATTGGGGTGTAGATGTGGCGCAGCCATCATGGGGAATAGATGTTAACCATTGGGTAGTAGAGGTGATGCAGCCACCATTGTGGATAGATGTGGTGCATTCACCATTGGAGAGTAGATGTGGAACAGCCTCCATTGAGGAGTAGATGTGGCATAGACACCATAGGGGAGTAGATGTTGACCATTGGGCCTTGGGAGTAGATGTGATGCAGCCACTATTGGGGAGTAGATATGGCGCAGTCACCATTGGGCCTTGGGAGTAGATGTGATGCAGCCACTAATGGGGAGTAGATGTGCCGCAGTCACCATTGGGGAGTAAATCTGGCGCACCCACCATTAGGCAGTAGATGTGATGCAGCCACTAACTATTAGGGAGTAGATGTGGCGCAGTCACCATTGGGTCTTGGGAGTAGATGTGATACAGCCACTAATGGGGAGTAGATGTGGCGCAGTCATCATTGGGGAGTAAATCTGGCGCCCCCACCATTGATGAGTAGATGTGTTGCAGCCACCATTGGGGAGTAGATGTTGTACACCCATAGTATACAGGCAGGGCAGATACACATACAAACAATTGAAAAAAGTCAGTCGATACTGTTTTTTTCAAACTTGAACAAAACTGACAGAAAAAAACCTTCACTGTATAATTCTTCATTTTAAGCACTGTGTCGCTTTCACTTCATGTCGCACTGTGTTGCTTTTAAACAACGTGTGTTGTGAAAACACACAAAATTATAAAATTTTGGCATTTTGGCAAATTTCACAGTATTGACAGCTTTTTATTACCAAAAAACATAATTACAATTTTTTAATTAAAATTGCCTGCTCGTTGCATGCTTTGTTTAGTCTATATATATATATGACTCCGACATGGTGGCATAAGGCCACTACTTATTACGACATATCGTGGGTAATCTGGTAAAACCCCTTAAGTCGATTTTTGGCCATTTTCAGGTTTTTGGTGATTCTGGTACCTTAGATTGATATCCACCTTCTGACAAAACCCCAGAAGTTATAACAGCGTTAATAACGGAGAAAAACGCAAAATAAGATCCCGTCTAAATATCGCTTGATCTGTTAAAACCCCCTAAGTAGGAAAAAACTCTGTTTAAGCACCTTCAATATGGGATTTAATTTCTGATAAAACCCCTTAAATTAGATATTAGGGGGTTTCTTATTAGTTAAATGTCCGAGGGACTTTTAATTATTCGTTCTGATAAAACCCCCAAAATGCCCGTTTGCCACAATATGATAGGATAATTGGCCTTGAATTAATTAATGGAGTGAGTTTTGAAGTAGGTCTACGGTATTAGTATTAAATTAATAGGTTGCCTACTCAACACCTAACAGTATTTTTAAATAGCTGAAAATTGGTAATGCTTATTTTAATCTTTGGCGAAAATCTGGGGAGGGGGGTCAATTTACACTACTAGTATCGGCATGCTTCATTGCAGGTGCATTTTAAGAATGCTGTGCCGGCATGTCCACAAAATTGCAACGCCACAAATCCCTATTACCCATGACATTTGCTAGATCATCCGCATCTTCAAGGCCAGTGTCCTTTGAGATGCGCCTCAAGAAAGTCATGGGCTGTCCACTATGCTTATTCACTCCATGAGACTGCGTACTAGAGTACACGATTATTTACAAGTCTACTGGTCCATTTACAAGTTACTTTATAGAATTGTAGATATACTCTAGGTGAGTGTAGCTGAAGATGTTCAACCAGTAGTGAGTGTAGCTGAAGATGTTCAACCACTAGTGAGTGCAGCTGAAGATGTTTAACCAGTACTGAGTGTAACTGGAGATTTTTAACTGGTAGTGAGTGTAACTGAAGATGTTCAACCGGTAGTGAGAGTAGCTGGAGATGTTCAACCGGTAGTGAGTGTAGCTGACGATGTTCAACCAGTACTGAGTGTAACTGAAGATGTTCAACTGGTAGTGAGAGGAACTGGAGATGTTCAACCGGTAGTGAGTGTAGCTGGAGATGTTCAACCGGTAGTGAGTGTAACTGAAGATGTTCAACCTGTACTGAGTGTAACTGAATATGTTCAACTGGTAGTGCGTATAACTGGATATGTTCAACCGGTAGTGTCTGTAGCGGGAGATGTTCAACCGGTAGTGAGTGTAACTGAAGATGTTCAACCTGTACTGAGTGTAACTGAAGATGTTCAACTGGTAGTGCGCGTAACTGGATATGTTCAACCGGTAGTGTGTGTAGCGGGAGATGTTCAACCGGTAGTGAGTATAGCTGGAGATGTTCAACCGGTAGTGAATGTAACTGACAATGTTCAATCAGTTGTGAGTGTAGCTGGAGATGATTTGGGTTCCGTATAAATGTCGTGGGACCATGTGAGCCCATATTTTCACTTAGAAGGATAATTGAAGAGTTGTCAAAAAAGAAAGACAGACATCTGGCTGTTAGCTTTGTTGACTTCGTCAAGCCCTTTGATTCAGACTCTCGCTCACGTATGTTCAGCATACTTTCATTATATTGGATTCCTGATGGAATTATTGCAGCAATCCGATTAGTAAGATGGTTCGAAGACATTTGTACTATTTTTGCCATTGCTGCTACTGTTGACGGTGACACAGAACCATTCGAAATGTTATGGGGAGTCCTCCAAGGAGACACACTTGCGCCATTCTTGTTCATAATTGTGGTTGACTATGTTCTACTAATGTCCTTAGATCATCATAATGGTGATGGGGTGATGGTAACTCCACCTACTGGCTCCAGAAGTCGAGGAAATCCTGCCAAGTACCTAACTGATCTAGACTTTGCTGATGACTTAGGAGTACTCTCATAATCACTAGACGGAGCCGAACAGCTCCTCAGCTCATTAGAAAATTTTGACAGTTAACCTTGAAAGTCCTCAGCAAGTCTCTGACCGGATGAGCATAAGCTCAAAGGATGGTATGCTTGAGCAAGTGGAAGACTTCTGTTACCTGGGATCATGGATCCGGAAGTCAGGTGAGGCACCTTCGAATACGTAAGGGAAAGGCATGGGCAGCCTTGAATAGGCTTTCCAGGATTTGAAAGTCACAGAGAATTAATCAGAAACTTAAGGTCCGATTATTTAGAGCAGCAGTAGTTCCAGTACTCCTCTACGGGAGTCCATGCTGGGCTCTAACTCCTGAGGACACCAAATCTCTGGATGGCACATTCACAAGAATGCTACGCCGGGTTCATTGTGTCAAGTACAATGCACACATCTCCAACCAGACATTATATAACGTTGGAGGTGTCTCATTGGTTCCCCCAAGATTGACACTTGAACACTCCGCTTTGCAGGAGACTGTTTTCGCAGTGAGGACCAGCCTGTGCATAATCTTGTGCTTTGGATGCCCCATGGAGAAAATAAGCATGGTGGACAGCACATGACTTTTGTGAGACGCCTCTTAACCCTATTAAACCCGGGGGGAGGGGGTCTATATGACCCCCCCCCCCCCGTGGTTTTTTTATTATAATTCTGAAACAAACGCAGTAGGGAATCGGAAATTTTATGACTTTTCCTAAAAATCTATTGTCTTCCTAGTAGTGAAAAAAACCGTTTTCAACCTTTTTTTGAGAAGTTTTTTGAAAATTACATTTCATTAAATATCAATTGTAACATCTCTATTTTTGATTTACACTGGCTTTTTGGTGTTAGAAATTTGATGGAATTCATATAAATTGATTTAGAAATTTCAAACTTGTTTTTTTCGGTGGGTGCCAAATTTTGGTGCCAGCACCAAATTTTGAAATAAGTCAATTTTGTAAATTGATCGTTTGAAACTTGTTTTTTACGCAATTGGGGTTTTTGGGGTTTCTGTATTCGATGAAATATATACGAGTTGCACCAAGCGTATCAAACTTGTATTTTTCGGTGCTGTGTACAAATTTTGGTGCTAGCACGAAATTTTGAAAATCCATTCAATAGATAAAATTGCTTGTGACAATTTATTTCTTGCGTTTTAGAGGTTTATGGCTGTTCTGAATTCAATGGAAAATATAATTATCGAACTAGACATCTCAAACTTGTATTTTTCGGATGTGGGTGCAAAATGTGGTGCTTAGCACCAAATTTTGAAAACCATCAAATATATCAATTGATTGTGTCACCTTGTTTCTTGCGTTATACGGGTTTGTGATGGTTCTGAATTCAATGGAATCAGTAAAAATTTAATAAGAGTTCTCAAACTTGTATTTTTCGCCGGTGGGTGAAAATTGTTGTGCCAGCACCAAATTTTGGAAAATATGCAAATTGATAAGTAGATAGTATCACCATGTTTCTTGCGTTATACGGGTTTATGAGGGTCCTGAATCCGATGGAATCAATAAAAACAGCACTGGACATCGCAAACTTGTACTTTTTGGTGATGGGTACGAAATTTGGTGCTAGCACCAAAATTTGCCAAATTACGCCGAAAAATACAAGTAGCAATGATCTGGCATATTAGAAATATATTCCATTAGAATCAGCGCCCTCGAAAACCTGAAAATGTGAATTTATAGCATCGTATAAGTGAATTAAAAATTTTGTGTTCTAACTGAAAAGTGCTGGTTACTTGTTTTTTTCATTTTTTTCCTACGCAGAGAGGACTAAACAGCCATTTATAGTAATCATATCATTTTTTAATATTTTCCAATGTATTTTGCACCCCAGAAAACCTGTATTGAAAAATAATTAACGGAAAATGTAACTTTCAAATTTGGTGAAAATTGTGCACTACTTGTAATTTTGGTGCTGCACTATAACCACCCCAGTACATTTTTTCGAAAATTTTTTTTTTCGGTCGGATCCAGACAAGTGATACCTACGTACAAACAAAAAATCAGACGTTTTCGTAAATATTAGTAGATTTTAGAGGGGGGGGGGGGGGGTCAATATGACCCCCCCCCCCCCCCCCGGTATTTGTACAACATTTTATAGCCCGGTACTAATAGGGTTAAAGGACACTGGTTTGGTAGATGCGAATAGTCTCGCGAAAGTCATGGGGGATAGGGAGTTGTGGCGGTGAATCTTCGTAGATAAGCCGGCATAGCATTCTTAATTCTCAAATTAATTATGCTAAGGCTTAATCCCCTGCATTGGGCTTGTCAATTGTGGATTGCATGGTGGTAGCAAAATATTTTTCTTAGGCCAGCATCTCAATGACCAGTTTCAATGCAGCAGGTCAATTATGGAGTTTAGCTGGAGATGTTCAATCAGTTAGTGAGTGTAGCTGAAGATGTTCACGGTGAAGCAATGACGAATCTAGATTTATCTGTTTTAGAAGCCTACAACAACAATATCAGATAATGATGATGGCACAGGACTTCAGCCGCTAATTGTAGAAAGTGTTGAGACAATAATAATTGAGAATACGGGATTGTTTTATCTCTTAGGCTTACGGATTCTCATAGCATCAATTTGAGTATGAACCTCTACCGGATTCTATGACAATCAATAGCGGGGTAAATGACGAGCAATCTATGCTAACGGAAGATGGTGAACATGAATTAGATTCCAACAGCAGGTGTGGCAAGATGAACACAATCCAGACAGCGCAAACAGTTATAAAAATAGGGAGTCTGGGCTGTCCCGTGGAATAAAACGGAATCTAAAGGTTCGATTCTCTTTAGAGCAGTAGTAGAACCAGTACTCGTATATGGGCGTCTGTGCTGGCTTCTAACTGCAGAGGATTCCAAATCTCTGGATGGCACTTTCACAAGAATGATGTGCCGGGTTCATTGTGTCAAGTATAATGAACACACACATCTCCATTGCTTTCGCCGTGAGTACCAGCCAGTGCATAATATTGTGCTTTGGCGAATAAATAAACGTGGTGGACAGCCCATGCATTTCTTGGGATGCCTGTTAGAGGCGTATCTAAACACTGGCCTTGAAGATGCGGATGATCTAGCAAATGTCATGGGTGGTAGGGAGATGTGACAGCGCAATTTTGTTGACAAGCCGGCACAGCATTATTAATATATATGTAATACATAATAATGCAGTTGCAATGCAGCATGCTGATAGTAGAAGTAGTAATTATAAAAATAATTGTAATATTAGAGTGTTTCTAATATAAGAGCTTTGCTTTATTGGACCCTTAGACCCACTAATAAGTCATTTAATGGGCCAGACTGTATCTGATAAAACCCCACATGCTAAAGATAACCCCCCTTAATTGTATGTTCTAACCTAACTATTTTGTTTCACAATCTGGCAAAACAACAGATATCAAATTAAATGGTCTAAAATGCGATCTGCCTCTAAAAATATGTGCCCAAACATATTATACGCTATTTTAGATTATATTTAGTCAAAAATTAGATCGCATTACTAAAGATTTCTTACAATATTCAGTTTTTTTCGTTTTTCTCAAAACTACAAAAATCGACTTAGGGGTTTTTGTCGAATTACCGACGATATATCTCCATGATTTCTTCAATCCTGTTAGTTTGTTTGTTCTCTATGTGATTAAACATTATGAGTTGAACAACTTCGGTAATTAAAATATGATATAAAATTTTTAATAAATTTTCTATCGTCAATTACACATAACATTTTTGATATTCTAAGATGTTTAGCCCCCACCTGTTTCAGTATGAAATGTGTATAACCACATCGAGCCATTATAGTCTACCTGCCAACTCCCGAAAATTAAGTTTAGATGGCATTTTTTGTTAATGGTTGGCATCCACCTGATTTTTGTACTTCAAGACGCTGGCGAATCCAGCTAGGCCGGATGCCACCTCTGCATTTTTGATTTAATTCCTTTTTTTGTGCTACAAAGTTTTTTGCTCAAAAATGGGTTTTTTCGATTTTAGGATACAAGTTCATGGTGAATGTTAGTAAAAATCGTCTCTTAACCAGTGTGTTTATTGAAAGTTAATCAAAATGCATCAATGTTGTCCTGAAACAGTTATAAACACTTTGGTGAAGAAAAAAATTTCCGAAATTCCCTTCCATTCTTCCAAACTGGCCCTAGTTACCGCCTTAGATGTATGATTTTACAGATTTATGAAATTTAATTTAATAATTGCTTTCTCTCACCTGTCCTTTTCCTGATAAAATCAACAAACTGTTTTTAAAATTAAAAAAACCTATCACACAACTTAAATAACACCCTGGGAACACATCAAGGGTATTATAATATCAAATAGCATCCAATGTCGCAGACACGAGCCCATTATTTGGACCTGAGTAATTTTCAGAAGTATCAAAATATTAAGTTTAAGTAGAGAATTCGCGTACCTTTACTCAAATATTTGCTCCCATATTTGTAATTATTTAAAAATATCTCTACAGCTAAGTATCATGCTGATACTTCCCGTCATATTGTACACATTCTGGTGACATTTACAGTCCAGGTTACCATAGCAGGCTCATTCCATGCAAATGTCAACCGCAGTGCCAATTTTGAAATAAGTGAATAATTTCTTCTCATATCAATTTTCAGAACCAATATATGATGCGGTTTACGAATTTAATACAAAAAATCGCATCAAAATTGGGTAACTTTCTGAAATCTGGTGTTATTCGCCCTTACCTCTCAAACTGAAAAAATACAGTTAACTGAGTGCATAATATGAGAACCGCGTTTTATGAGTATTTTTAGGAAGAAGGCAACGTAATAGAGTACTTTTTGAAGCAAAACAATCATATTTTCTAATGAAATCATTTGCTGTCAATTAAAACAACGTTGTGTCTAAAAATTCAGTGCTCATAATCTGCTTACATCATTATGTCCCGCACTTTACGCTGAACACCATATTTTGTTTGTACAAGATAGACATATTACAATAGAATGATGATATGTCGTTTGCAAAGCACAAATATATGCATCTTTAATCTGGAGTACTTAGTTTGTTTTTGGTGTTTCGTGTTATGTGGTAAACAGGTGTCCCGCACTTTACGTAAAGTGCGGGACAAAAAGTAGAAATATCAAAGGAAGTAAAGTAATGTGTACTTAGATGGGAGAACTTCAACTGGAATAATCATAACAGACATTTTAACTTCATAGAAATCTCTGATATTAAGACACTATGAAAAAATGCATGAAGATCACATATATTTCAGTAAATAAAATATTCTCAAAATTGTAATTCCTCTATTTGTATTTGTATTAGTATTTCCAAACTCTGAATAATATTTGTAGGCCTGCCATTAACCTCTTCCTGGGTGGAGCATACTGCAAAGCTCCCGATATGATACGACCTAGACCGTACATGGTACGCTACTACAGTATTTATTAACGGTTTTTGGGTGCACTACAGTTTCCTTGTCTAATCTGGCTATCTAATCTGTATTACATTAGGACTACAGCGCACTTAAATGGTAATTTTACATAAGCCTAAAATAATATTGAACTGGCTGGAGGTAATTATATAGGCAAGTAGGAGCCACGCTGTACTAGGGCATAGCTAAGGCTACAAATAAATGATACAAACAAATTTGTTATTGTCGTGCCTACTCTTTGTTTTACTTAGAGTAATATGCACTATATGTTGACCTCTATTTGTTTTTCCACTCCATTGGGGGGTATTCGTACATTGCCAGTGGTGGCAGAGCAATGATTTTGCGCCACTCTTTTTCATGCTGGGGCCGATTTTGAGAAAGGACAAGGAAAAACTTTGTTTGAAACTTTGTTACGTTAGGTACATATCACAACATTGGAATGCTAAAGCCCGTACAGCCATATGTTGGAGGCCTATTAATTATATCTATAATCCCCCCCCCCCCCCCCCCCCTTCTTCAATTGTTTCTAGCCGAACAATTTTTTCGCGCACAAATCCTATTCCATCACCATCAATCATTAATTCCTGGTTGTATCATAATATTATATTTCAAAAAACCATTCCTCAATTGTAATTAACACAGCTACTTCAACTAAAAGTTAAAAATTCCCAAAGACTCTGTTAATGGCAAGATAGATCTCTGAAATCATAAAATTAAAATGAAAATTAAAAAATTAAAATGCACACTTAATGGCGTACACCTATAATATAATTGATACTATAAGATATTATACGCCGACTATTGTAGATAACAAGAGATTAATTGCAGTATATTAAGCAAAGCTCGCCCTCAACCAAGGCGTCCTTTAATAATTTAATATAATTGTATTAAAGGACGCCTTGCCCACAACCCATAGGTTTTAAAATTCTTTTAGGTTCTTAAAAGAACTTTAAATTTTTAAAGTTATTTTAATTTAAGGTTTTCAAATTAATGTATCTTTTGATTTACCTCTAAATTAAATTTATTTCTTTTGATAAAGAACACATAAAGTTTATATTTTATAATTTGTGCCGCCTGGGAGCGGTGATCCTATACAGCCGTGTTCTGTAGACGCAGCCAGCCGGCAGCAGCAAGCATCCGTGATGGCAATAGCTGATCCTTCAGTCAGGTTTCTGACAACACTAAAATCATCAGGAACATATATGCTATGCTTCAATCGAACACAGATTCCACTTGCCCTTAAATATCAGTACCCTCAGTAGCTACAAGCATTACCCCAAGTATGGCCACAAATAATATGCATACAGTTAGTTACATTCGCCATATTACTGGCTTTATTATTAGGTGCCATACGTTAGACGAACTGTCCCCTTTTGTCTCCTAGTACAGTATTATGCTGGGATTTCCAAGCTTGTAGTGTCTAATTTAATTGAATTCAATTTAAATTTAAATTATGATGTCTACTAATGTAGCCATGCTCCACAGAATGATTATATATCACTGTAGAGATATATAGTGATATCACTAGTGTGTCTGATAACAATGTTGATGTATGAAACAGTATCACGCAAACAAACAAATATGGATTTCACCGCATGAGATATTTTACAAGCTCACAGCTCAGTAACTCATACCGTAACAGTAACACAAGGGATTATATTCAATGGAATTTTAGTACAAGCGACTGTATTATCGATTAATATAGAGATATATGCAACATATTGCATAATTTAGTTACTGCTAATTTAGAATTCATTTGTTACGTCCAAAATATGATAATAATATTTAAGTTTAAGATAAGAAAGGTGTTCTGTTAGTATGGGCCATTTGGGGCCTACCAGATGAAAATAAGGGGGGTGGGGTGGTGGTAGATGGGGGCACTAAAGATGTTAGCGGGTAAAAATAAACTGTGAGACATCAATCGGTAAAAACGAATCAGAGACGAAAAAATAATACAAAATCTACGTATTTTCAGCCTCGGCAATGATCGAATCCCTATCGAATCCCTAAATCCCGATACCTCTAGACAGCTAGACTACCAGACTACTCGACAGCCAGAAAAAGCTATTAAATGATATTGCTGCAAAGACTATCTGGGAAGATATTGGGTGGAATAGTGAAATAAGTGAATCTAATGATCTTAAGCGTCCAGAAGACAACGAGTTCCGTAGCTATGAAGAAGCTTTTCAATATATTAGTAGATTTTAGTAAAGCTTTTGACCGAATTTCATGTGTTAAACTGTTAGCAAAACTACTTACACTGGGTTGCGGCAGCCATATGATAAATACGTATTATCTCTAACTACAATCGGACTGCTGCATTGCAGCTGCACATGAGAAGCTATGCTGTCTTAAAAAAAAATATTTTGACACTACCATTCAATCGACAATTGGCAAACCCAATGCAGCATGCATTAAGAATGATATGCCAGCTTATCAACAAATTTGCACCGCCACAACTACCTATCCACCATGGCTTTTGCGAGATTATCCGCCTCTTCAAGGCCAGTTGCCTTTAAGATGCATCTCAAGAAAGTCATGGGCTGTCCACCATGCCTATTCACTCCATGGGGCCGCCAAAGCACAAGATTGTGCACAGGCTGGACCTCTCGGCAAAAGCAATGCCTTGCAAAGCGGATGCGGCTTTGTTCAAGTATCAAGCTTGGGGGAACCAATGAGACACTTCCAATGTTATATAGTGTCTGGTTGGAGATGTGTGCATTGTACTTTGTACGAACCATTGCATACTGATGTGATTGTGCAATGATTTCCTCAGGAATCATTGCACAACTTATTTTGATAGTAACAATGTGTTGGCAAGCTGTATTTTTCGAGGTGTTATTATTATACGTTTATTATATAGGAAGGGATCTAGGGGTCTTAACCTCGAATGATAAGTTTATTATCGTACGTGTCCCGCACTTTACAGTGAAATGTCCCACACTTTACATGACTTTGCTGCACTTAAACTACTCCCCTGTTTCATTGATGTTACCTACCAGCTTACTAAAGGCTAACTTATTTTCCCTACATATCTAGGAACATTACGGATCAAAAGTTTTCCCACTAACTTTACCCAATTCGCTGAACTTTAGCAATGAATTTGACAGTTGAGAATTTCACTTTCGTACGCGTCCCGCACTTTACAATTTTTTGAAGCAATAATTCTGAGACATAAACTGCTGCCGGTTTTCCAAACTGCTTTTTTTTACTGAACCGATAATTGGTTTTTCTAAGAAACACAAGCATTATACTATTTTAGTTCATTTTCATGATGTACAGTGCTAAAGTATGCACAAAAAGTCGTACGAATGTCCCGCACTTTACATGGAATGAGCCAGCAACAGACCAAATAAGACAATTTAATAAGAATTTAATTTACAGGTAACTATAATGCAGTTTTCCTCAGTTTATACCTTTCCAGAGTTTTGGGAGATTAAATGTGAAACACGTCGTATAGCTATAACCTTCGACTCGGAAACTTCGGAGACTTCGTCTTTGGGAAATAATTGTTTAATACAAATATGAATTTTGAAGTATCTCTGGCGTTTATCGATCGAGAACTACAGTTAAATAATCCGTACCGTTACCTCCAATTTATCTATTTAAGAAATTTGATTATAGGCGTTTAAACTATGAATCCTTATTCGATCTCTGTTATATTAATTTGTCCAATGGGATTGCAGCATCCTGTCCTTTCAAAATTGCATGCCGGAAGGCAGCGGATTGGCCAAGTTTATAACAACTGCATCGAGCAGTGCTACACTTCAGTTTACAACTACAATAAACAAGCTCCACACAAGCTTTCGGGACTAGCTGCAGTCGAGTCCAAGTAATCTTCATTACTCCAGATGCCATCTTCCAACCACCACATAATAAATGGTCTTCCGAAGCCGAGTTGGTCTTCAGCCAAATCTTTGTTTGATGATTGGCCCTTATATAATGCAGTTCAAGTGCGTCTTTAGTGGGTGGTAACATTTCCAAACCTTTACCCTTTGTAAATAAGCGGAGTCTTATAGAATCGATATCGGTTCTAGGTTCACATAGTACTCCTTCTCCACCATACATCAGACATGTGAACTTCTCTACCTCAATGAACGGACGATATCGACCAATTCCAGCGAGCATAGTTGGATATTTGCAAAACAAATTAAACCATGACTTCTTGCTGATGCGTTTAAATGACGAGATTGTATCACAGCCTGTGAAAGCGTGGAACCCTAGGATATTGAATAAAATATTGCTATCCAATTTTCTTGCAATCCTATGTATTGGAATATATTTCCACTGTTTTGACACAGTTTAAATCATCCATAACTCTAAGCTAATGCTGGAAAAATGGTGAAGTAGCAGAACTAACACATCGGTGTCACGACAATATACAACAATTCGTTTATATATTCCCTGTTTAACAGCGTCTCTAATGTGAGCAATGAGACAGGTATCTGCCTCTTCATCATCTATACCTAAGGTTTCAACACTGCGAGTGCTTGATTTTGCATACACAGGTGCTGGGAATCCACCACCTGCAACTACTTCATAATTTACAGGTAGATTAGCAGCTTCAGTCAAAACTTGTTCAGAAATGAAATGAGCTAAGTCAGCTTTGTTATCCTCTAGTGCAATATACTGGTCCCAAACTTGTGGCAAAGGCACCTTGGCATTACTGATAAGTTTTCGTATAGGCCTTCGCTTTATATTACGTTTAATTCTTGTAGATAACTTCATTGATTGTTCATTGTACCGATCAAATACAAGATCTACACGAGTAGTATTATTGTAACCACTAAAATGTTTAAAGACGGCTCTTGCGAAAAACATGGCCATAATCCTCAAACAAATGACAATTTGCTGGTTTCCGCAAAGAATGAATCATTCCATGGCCATCAATTAGAGTACATACATGTTTATCATCATTTGGAGGTTCAATATCTGTTCTAATTCCAATCTCAGATGTTAGTGAAGGGAGAAGTTGTGATTTTGGTGTTGATCTCATGTCTTCATTTAATTTACATATGGAAAGGGGGAATTGGGATAACTCGTGTCTCAAAATTTCAGTTAAATTCACATTTCTTCCATAATTTGCAGCATTCAGAAGACGTTGTAGCAAATTTCGATCTGCTTTAATAGCTAACTTTTCATTCACAATGTTTGGAATAAATATGTGATACATCGATGCAAACGTCTTAATCTTTAGCTTTTTTAAGGGTTCGTAAAATCCCACTGATTTGTTTTGTAATCTCCTACAGAAAAATTCAGTAACAACATCAGCACCTTTTTGATTTGCAAACTAAGCAAACTATCTACTAAAGAAAGCAATATCTTTTGTAGTAAGAGCCACTAAATCTGTTGATTTGTGGTTGTTAACTTGTGGTTGATAAATTGTTGCATTATTGACTCAACTTTTTCCTCATCAAACTTTATTCGCGAGGGCATGGCATCATTGCGCTTATAACCTCTACCTTCGTCATCATCTACTTGATTATAGGGTGATTTGATGTCATGTGATATGTTCGATCGTGTAGCCCATGTTACACAAAATCTGTCTCTGGCATTGTCACACCTTGTTATGCCAATAATACCACCAGAGGACTTGCATATCTTGTTTACCCATTCAGTAGCTTGATCTACTGGAACTTGATTAATGCCACACCTTGTTATGCCAATAATACCACCAGAGGACTTGCATATCTTGTTTACCCATTCAGTAGCTTG